>PVIA01003157.1:0-179926 GCA_004024845.1 Tonatia bakeri | reverse complement strand
CTTCTTCATGACAACATGCCCACTCATGCACCAAATCTCATGCAGAGATTTTTGGCAGAACATCAAATCACCTAGAAGACTCAGCCCCCTTACAACCCAGATTGGGCACCCTGCAACTTCTGGCTTTTCCCCAAACTAAAATCACCTTTGAAAGGGAAGAGATTTGAGACTATCCATGAGATTCAGGAAAATATGACAGGGCAGCTGATGGTGATTGGGAAAACTGGGTGAGGTCCCAAGGTGCCTACTTTGAAGGGACTGAGGCATCATAATCCTGTGTACAGAGTTTCTTGTGTCTTGTATCTTCTTCAGTAAAAGTCTCCACTTTTCATATTGCATGGTTCTGTATCTTCTGGACAGATCTTGTACATGTGTATATTTCTAGCATTTTCCACTTACCTGTTTATAGAATTTGATAAATTATAGCGATTATCAATATGAAAGATGATTTCACAATTCTTTCACAATTCTCTAAGAGCATACTTGTGCTAAATCTGTCTCAGGCACGCTGACTAGCACATCGGAGGGATCCAGTGCACTGAATTCTCCCCAGAGCTGATGGCAGAGGTTGGGGGGAGGTGCTCACTAAACAATAATCTGCGAAGGCACAGGTGGCAAAGGGTTTAGCAATGTCAACAAAACAAGTGACAGAGGAATATCTTCTTAAAAAATTGACATTTGAAAATTATTTTTATTGAACTTATTGGGGTGACATTCATTAATAAAATTATATAGCTTTTGGTGTACAGTTCTGTCATACGTCATCTGTGTATTGTGTGTTTATGAAGAACATTGAGTTCAGTGAAATAAGCCAGCCAGAGAAGGCCAAGTGCTGTGTGATGTCCTCGTAGGTGGAATCTAATGAACACAATAAACTAACAAACAAAATAAAAACAGACTCAGAAATACAGAGAGCAGACTGACAGCTGTCAGAGGAGAGGGGGGTTGTGGGTCTGGGTGAGAAGATGAGGAGATTAAGTAAAAAAAAGAAACCCACTCACCAACACAGACAACGGCATGGTGATGCAGTGGTATCCTAATGGAGAAAATGCAATGCACGTGGGGTGCACACCAAGGATGTGAAGCCACCACTGTTTCTGGGTGGAAGCTGGAAGCAGCAACGTGGAATGGTTTCACACACTTTCCCAAGATTCCAGGGTCACAGCAGAAACGCTGCCAGATGACGTGGCTGATATCCAAAGGGAAACAGGCCCTGGGCAGGGGCGATAGGCAAGGGGCAGCAAGCGGTGCATTTCTTTCAAATTCCTCAGTGACCTGATGCATGCCAAAAGTTCTGGTTAGTGAAGAACTGAGTATTTTAGGACCTCACAGGCTGTCGGAGCTGACTGATTGTACCCTCTCCCCCACGATACAGTCCTGGAAATATTTTCCATCTATTTATCAATCATTTACTCTGTATGTGTATTATATGTCAGGCACCAGGTGCTTTTGATGCAGACTCGAACAAAAGGATACTGTCATACCTTCATGAAACTAACAATTATGTAGTTTTAAAAAGAAGAAAAGGTATTTTGACTCCTTTGTTAATAGCTGTCTCTTCTGCTGCTAGACCATATGTTCTATAAGAAGAGGGATTTTCACCACTCATGGTGTATAGTACCTGGCATATAGTAGGTGCTCTAAAAGTGTTAAACTTTGAAAAGATGTGCAAATATGTTTCAAAATATCTAAATATAACAGTGACATACAGTTTTCATGCTGATTAATTCCACTCAGTGTGTAGCAAAGTACAGCATGTCACGTGGTCTCCTGGCTGTGTTTCCCTCTATTTAAGAACTGATGCTGAGTACAAAGAAGGGTCACTGGGGTCAATGCCACGATGACGGGAGAGCTCGTCATTTTGGGTATGCCCATAAACGCAGCCATTCTTAACCCCCCAAAGCAGGTGGAAGTGGACACGAGTCTGAACTTCTCTGAACAGTCACAAAGCACTTTTCTTTTGGTTAGGGCAAGGAAGTTGAAGCCTAACTTACAGGAATTGTTTTGAAATTCTGACAGTGGTGTTATAACCGTGGAAGTGTTTTGGGCAGAAAAATCAGTGAATGTTGGTGGGTAGCCTCACAAAAGGTCAGGTGAAATTTGAAATTGGCTTCTCAGACTTGGGTATGGATTCTCAAATATCCCATTGGCCTTCTGTATGTTTTGGTTGAGGGTGGGGAGATGTGATAAGTTTTTATTTATTTCCAAAATCAAACCTTACCTTGTTGGGTGGATACACTGGACTTTTTTTTTTTTCCCCCAAATCAAGACAAACCCATTTCAGGCCGGTCTAACAACCGTTGTCAGTTTTGTCACTGCTCCTGTATGCATATTTTACAAATTCTGGAAGCTATCGTCCTCCTCCCCACCCCTCCACCCTTAGCCCACCAAATCAAGGTATCATGTGCTGCACGTTAAATGGCCCAAGTGTGGAGTCACTTCACCTCAGCCTGTGTTTGTCTGTGTATCTTTAAGAGCCTATATGAGGCTAAAGCATCTGCTTGGAGGCCTTTGGTCCCCATGGTTGGTGGATCACATCTGTCAAGGGAGGAAAGCCAAGGAACTTGCCGAAATGGTGGATGTTCAGGTACCGAAGAACACATTTGGGACCCTCCCACAAGGCTCCCAAACCATCTTCTTGGAAATTACTTTCACTGGGTTATCTGGTCTGTGAGCGAACTTCCTGTGGCCCAGTACTTACTACTTGTGAAAAGGCCCAACATATATCAAGCAGAAATAGTTCTTTGACATCTTCACATCAGGGCAGTCAGTGGCCTGTGTTTTTTTGCTATAAATTTCACTTACCTGTCCCATGTCAATCATTGGCATCGACAGTGGAGAACATTATTTTCCTTACATGTCTGTCTCTAAGTATCTTTTTCATCACCATTCTTACTAATGCCAATACTGGTACTGCGACTACTAATAAACAATATCTGTAGGACAGTTAATATATGCTAGATACTGTTGTAACGGATTTGTATGTGCCGTCTCATTAAATGCTCACAACAATCTGATAAATTAGGTAAAGCTGATGTCCTTTATGTGAGCCCCATTGAATCAATTTACTTAATTGAAACCTAAGTATCTGTTAAAAAACATCATGTAGATATATTATTTTAAATTAAATACATAAATACTCATTCGAATCACTTACCAAGCTTTTCAGGTGGGGTCTTGATCTTCTCTGTGCGTAGGGTTCCACGGGTTGGGACCCGTGTCGTCTTTCTTATTGCAGGACAACATACGGCACGTTGCCTGTCATTTCTGATTCCAGTTTACTTAAAGTGCAACGAGGATTCCAGAGGACACGGAAGGGAATTTAGATTCAGACACTTTCTCCAGATCTCTTACTCCTAGTTCCTTTGACATTTTCTTCCCTGTGAGAAATGGTCAAGGGAGCCCAGCAGGGTGGAATGAAAGGACACGAGACGGGGCCTGGAAACCAAATGGAAAAGTAAAGATCTCAACAGTAAATACGGGAACTATTGTAAAAATGAGTATAATGATAGCAATGATTTGTAACTCTACTTTTCGTTTTCTACATTATTGAAGAGGTTAGAACATTTAAAATAATTGGTTTATGCTCTGGGACACAAGGTACCAATGCAGAGTTTGGGGACATCAACAGCTGAAAGGGGTTAGGATGGAGCTAAAAAGGACCATTAGGCAGGGAGAGGGCAGCCTTTTCAGTAAGCAGTGCTGGGAACTCTGGGTATCCACAGGCAACAGAAGGAAGTTAGACCCCCTCCTACCACCAAACACAACAATTAACTCAAAATGGATCAAAGACCTAAAATTAACACATACGGCCATTCAACTCTTAGAAGAAAACACAGAGCAAATGCTTCCCAAGGCTGGACTTGACAATGATTTCTTGGGTCTGACAGCAAAAGCACGTTGAACAAAAGAGAAAATCGACCTACTGGTTCATGACAATTTGGCACCGAAAGACAGTATCAAAGGCTTTTAAAAAGCAACCTAAAAATTAGAGAAAATATTTGAAAGTGGTGTGTTTGATAAGTGATTAATAACCAGAATGTATAGAGAGTGGCTAAAACTAAAGAATAGGAAATAAACACTCCGATTCAAAAATGGTCAAAGGACTTGAATGGACATTTCTCTGAAGAAGATAGACCAGTGGCCAATAAGCACAAGAAACAATGCTCAGCATCACTGCTGATTAGGGAGACAGTTCAAAACTACAAAGAGATACCGTCCCATCCCCAGTCAGATGGCTACCTGCAAAGCCCCAAAAAGTGACAAGTAGTGGCAAGGATGTAGGGAAGTTGGAACCCTTGTGCACTCTTAGTGAGAGTATAAGACTGTACAGCTGCTGTCAAAAGGAGTAAAATGGTTTCTCAGAAAACTAAAAACAGAATCACCACATGATTTAGCAATTCCACTTGTTAGGTGCCCCAAAGAATGGAAAGCTGGATCCTGAGGAGAGATCTGTACACCTGTTTTCGTAACAGCTTTAGTCATAGTAGCTAAAGTGGGGAAGCAACTGAAGTGTCCATTGACAGATGAATGGATAAGCAAAATGTGGTATATACAATATATAGAATGGAACATTCAACCTTGAAAAGAAATTCTGCAATATGGTGCAATGTGGATGAACCTCACGGACATTATATGCTAAGTGAGATAAGCCCGTCAGTCACCAAATGACAAATATTGTATGAGTCCCCTCACCTTGAGATCCTTAGAGTAGTCTAAATCACAGAGACGGGCAGTGGAATGTTGGTCGCCGAGGGCAGCAGGGGCAGAGGGGACGGGGGATGATTATTTAATGGGCATGGGCTTTCAGTTTTGTAAGATAAAAAGTTATGGCAGTAAATAGAGTGGTGCATTTTTAAGGCAGGAGAAATGTGACTAGTCTTATCTCTGTTTAGGGGTTCTCCATGTTTCACTCTTTAGTTAATATAATACACTCCTGATCTTGTTCACTTCACTGTATCTTAAATATATTTCCGTAAGAACTGATGGGAAAATGCTATTCCTGAAAAATTCCCTAAGTGATGGAGAAGTTGAGAATGTGAACTTAATTCTCAAGATTAGGTAGAGAATTATGTCTTAAAGCATCTGCCTTTCTAGTAATAGAACATATATCCACATAAGATGCGAGTTCTCCTTTAAGTGGAGGACAGTGCTTTCATTTAGAATTAACTGGTGTTAGAAGTATATCCCTTGCGGTGTCAACACAGTAGGATTTATCTGTTGATCAAGTGGCATTCCAGAGGGAAAGCTGTTTCCACGGGACAGATGCTGCGCTCCACAAACTGTCACTTTCCTGCTTTCCTGGAGCCAGGAGTTACCCAGCTGCTAATTAAACTGGGATGAATTAAGGTAAATTGAATTTGCCTGCACATCTGCTCCAGGCCTGCAAACAGACATAGTTCACTTGACAGGAACTTGCTCCCAACACGGTCCCAACGAATCTCAGCATTCACTGGATGAAATCCTGAGGCAGGAGAGAGAGACAACTACCATCCGTCTTGCACCCATCTTGACCCCAGGCGGAGGTGTGCGGAGCAAGAATTCCTATTTGTAGAATGTCCGGTGCCTTTCAAAGTTATGGCATTCTAGGAAATAGACTGTGTACATCCATCAAATTAAATTGTTAGATTAGGACTGAGCCTAATCGCCTGGTGACTCTTAAACTTAGCTTGAAAGAGTGTTCTATAATATTATTTCTTATAGGTACATAAAACACCCATGGAAGGCAATACTATCATTTATGTAGTGAATGCCTTTTTGTTGGGCAACACTGTGGTTTCCATTTTTCCCCTACTTACCCCGCTTATTACAACTAAAGTGGCAAGTATTTTCATGTGTAGCACATTATGCTAAGTGGGATAAGCCAGTTGGAGAAATACAAGTGCTATATGATTTCACTCATATGTGGAATCTAATGAACAAAATAAACGAACAAGATAGAAACAGATCCACAGATGCCCTGGCTGGCGTAGCTCAGTGGATTGAGCGCAGGGTGTGAACCAAAGCATTGCAGGTTCAATTCCCAGTCAGGGCACATGCCTGGGGTATAGGCCACGGCCCCCAGCAACCGCATATTGATGTTTCTCTCTCTCTCTCTTTCTCCCTCCCTTTCCTCTCTAAAATAAATAAATAAATAAAATCTTAAAAAAAGATAGAAACAGATCCATGGATACAGAGAACAAAGACTGACAGCTGTCAGAGAAAAGGAGGTTGAGGGTCTGGTTGAAAAGGTGAAGGGAATAAACAAAGAATAAAAAGCACCCATAGGCACAGACAACAGTATGGAGATGCCCAGAGGGCAAGAGGGGGTGGGGAAGTAGAAGAGGGGCAAGGGGGAATGAGTGGTGATGGAGGGAAACTTGACTTGGGGTGAACACACAGATGATACATTGGTACACAGAGAATTGTACACCTGAAACTTATGCAATTTTATTAACCATGTCACCCCAATAAATTTAGTAAAAACTGAAAAAGAAATAGTCTGTATACTAACACTGCCAGTATAGGATGCTAAGTATTATTCTTTAAATTGCTGATTATTAGTTTGGGGTAAAAATTAATAATTAAACATGTAATGAATTTTTTTTTAAACAGCAACTTGAATTATTATTTTTTTAAGATTTTATTTATTTATTTTTATAGAGGGAAGGGAGAGGGAGAGAGAGAGAGAGAAACATCAATGTGCGGTTGCTGGGGGACATGACCTGCAACCTAGGCATGTGCCCTGACTGGGAATCGAACCTGCAATGCCTGGTTCGCAGCCACTGAGCTACGCCAGCCAGGGTGCAAAATTTTTTTTTTTTTTTTTTAAAGAATGATACTCATCACTTGTCTTTATTTCCTTGAGCTAAATTTCTAGGACTAAAACTTTCCAGATCAAATTTTATACCTAGTTTTCCACTGGTGTATAGCATGTCACTAAGTCACCCAGGAGTTTAGTTTATGTGTTTTATCTTTTGCTTGACGTTTACAAACTTCTTCCTCCTCCTCCCCACCCTCCTTTCTCTCCTTCTCCCCCTTTCTCTTTCACTGCCCCTCCCCCTCCTCTCTGTGTCTGTGTCTCTTCAGTTTTCTATCTTTATTACACACTATACTTTCCTCTATGGGTTCACAGAGGTGAAAGTCAAAATCTGGGAAGGTAGTCCACTCAGTCTGATAATCTCTAATTGTGAGAAAATGCAAATCAGATTTCATAAAAAATGTCTACATTGTGCATTTTCAGGCAGAATGCTCATTCTTATACTTTAAAAAGGATTCTGTATATATTTTTTTCATCAAAGTGTAATGGTCTTGATTATGTTGCCTAGAAAATTAGATAGCCTATTTTAAGTAGTAAGCAAGAGGGATTATGAGGAATAAGAGTAGTCTTTAGCTTGACTCTCTATGGCCATTCCCGTTTCTCATTTATTTTAGTGATTGAGAGTTAAAGGCTGTCCTTGGCTCTGGGATGGATAGGAGGGAGAAAGAAAGATCGTCTTTCGTCAGAAAGGTTTATTTTCTGTCAGCATTCCCTCTGTGATGCAGGCAGAGGGTGTTAGAATACATTGTATCCTCAAAGAAAAGGGATTGGTTTTGGAAAATGCTGCTAGAAATGGGCGAGAAAGTGAATGGAGTAGCAAATTATACTAGATAGTGAAACACCTTGAATCCAAGCTAAGAAAATCCCTATATGGTAGCCATATTTGTCTCTCGAAAGTGTGACCCATCGATGTGAAAGATTAGAAGACAGTGACTGTATTTCTTCCTCTTGGGTAATCAAAGTGCCCATTTGGCTCTAAGGAAATCTGAGAATTCTTTTGTTAAGTAATTTTATCTTAGTGTGATCCAGCATTTTCTGTACCTATTTGTTTGAGGAAACTTTTTATATGTTAACACCTGGTGATGCCCCACAGAAGGGTTTTGGGAAGTACTCTTCTGGGCAGTAAATGGCCCCACTAGGTTTTTAACAAGGACATGATATTAGCCCATCTCAAATATGAAGGCATTGAACAGAGATGCAAAAGAGATATCTATGTTCATTTTTTTTTTCAAAGAAAAGTACAGAGGAAGTTATATAAGAAATAAGGTAAATTCCTAGAAATATGAGGCATTCCAAATATTTTGAGAGTCTGATGTAGTTGGCCGGAATCTCTGACGGGAGTGGGAAGGAGCTGGTGTGACCATGCCTGACCCTCGCCTGATCCTCTAGTGCCCCTGGCCATCACCTCAGTTTTGGGCAATAGTTAACATAGACATCTGTTCTGTTCTTTTCAACGCCAGGCCACTTGTCACCAGCCGTTGAACGCAGGCCAAGATGACCAGGGGCTTCCAATATTAGGGAAGAGGAACCCAACACCTTAGGATGAACACCGATGTCTATTCCTAAAAATTATGAAAATGTACAACTGTCAGATATGTTTTTAGAGTGACACCATTTTGAATAGAAATTATAAACTCCAAAGACTTGAGTTTCAACTTTGAAGTCAAACGTAGGCAAAGTTATATGTAGTCTAGAATTAGTTAAATGGTCACTCCTTTTAGAGCTCCAAGAAAAATATTTGTTGTTCCTCAGATTCAAACAAAGTATGAAACAGAATGGATGGTGAGAAGAATCACATGTATTGAATAACATATAGTTAATTAGTTATACATTGTCCAATGTTATTACTGAATTTTATTGTCGCCATCTCTGGCATGTCAGGTCGCAGAGGTGCCACAGGGATGATGGTGAAGGCGGTTAGGCAGGAAATAAAGGGGCACTTCTTTTAATTCTCCTCATTCTTCTCCACGTTTCCAGCACTCCCCTACCATTTCCAGTGGGCCCAGACAGAAACATAAGGTGAACCCTCTTTGATCTTCCGTGCTCCAAGAATCGTTGAACTGTATTGCAGTTTCAAAGTTTAGGCTACTACCCCCACCTCCCACTCCCAAAATTAGTACATCAAAGGTTCTCATCATGCATTATCTAAAATAATAACTAATATTTTTTTACTGTTTTTCAGACACTCTGCTCAGCACTTTTTAGCATTACATTAGCTCACTTAACCCTATAAGAGTCTTATGAGTGTAATTCGATTTTAACTGTTTTAAGATGAGAGAAAACCAAGGCTCCGAGTCTGAGTGACTTGCTAAGGTCTCCAGCTGGGCAGGAGCACACACAGGACCTAAGTCGTGCATCCAAACTGCTTCTAATTCGCTCCAGGCTCCCTGGGCTGACAAGATCGTCTGTGATCTGACAGCCTCCTGGTGCCCATCACTTCTGTAAGGTAGTTCCTTTGTGTCATCGCTGGATCACTCCTCTCCTGCCACTCCAGTCTCTTTGCTGTCCCTCCAGTATGTCAAGCATGCTCCTGCCTTCGCGAGTCTGTAGTTACTCGACCTGACATGCCTTCTCCCCAGAAACTTGTGTCATTTGCATTTCACACCTCCCTTTGATGATTTGATTGACTCTACAAATGTCAGGCCATTCCCACCGTTCTGTCTCCAGAAGTCCCTTTCCTCTGTCACATGCTAAGTGTTTGCCAATGTACATATAACCACTTAATATACTTGAGTTTTAGTTGCTTGTTTTCTCATTCTGTCTTCCTTCCAAGACTGCAAGTTCCCAAAAGGCAGAGGCTCTGTCTGCTTTATCCACTGTTGCACTCTCAGTGCTTGGAACACTGTTTGGCAAACAGTAAGTACTTAATAAGTGTTCGTTAAGTGAACTAATACATATTTTTCCTTATCATTACTTTCACCTATTTCATTTCACATTTTCATAATTTGAATTTCATCTTGATAGCCTCGTTACTGCAGTGAGAAATCTTTAAGTATTCTACTAAATGATAATCAGATATGGCAAATAATCAGATATGATTGTGTTAGGAGTAAAACAAGACGTGTGACAAGGATAAGACATGGCAGATGTGTTTCAGTGGCGAGGCAGTCACGTGGAGTCACACAAAATATACAAGAGCCTCTCCAGTTTCCCCCTCCCTCTTGAGGCTTATAATTACAAATTTATTGAGATTGAGATGGGAAAATGCAGATATTTTATATTGACCTTACCATTTTAGGAAGACAATGATTTTAAGTACAAATGAATTGTATTAAATGATGTGGGTAGATGGGAAATAAAAAATGAATTACTCTGTTTGCAAGGGTGATGTCTAGAGACAAAGGCGGAAGGCCTCGCCCACGTGTACCTCGGAGGCTCAAGGCTGGTTAAAGAAAAAGAATCTCTAATGCAGTCTCTGCCTCCTATCAGCAGTGACTGTGGATTCTTCACACACGCAAATCCAAAAACTGCATCTTCATCACTAAAGTCCGAGTGTGGTGAATGTATCAGAACGTCGTATCCTTACCATCACACCTTCCTTCTGTGACTTACTAGGTGCTTCAGGCTGTTCTTTGCTTTATCTTTGGTTGAATCACTTCTTTTTTTTTCCTAAAAAAAATTGTTATATATTCTCATTTTCTTACTTGTCAATACTGACTTTATTTGGATCTTCATTGTTCATGACCTAGAATATTGAAATAATCTATGAATTAATTTTTTATCATCTGTTTCTTGACTCCAAATCTATCCCTTGTTACACCATCAGAAACATCTTTCTAAAACCAAGGATTTTCAAGGGCTTGCCCTTGGAAACTCCTGAGCAGGATACTCAAAATCCTCAACGACCTGGCAGTCTCTGACTTCTTAGTCTTGCACAGCTTAAGCACTCTGGGTATTTCGTACCGAGTGTCCTTTCTAATAGGAGCAATGTAGTTTGTTCCAATAGCAGCTTCTGCCCTTTTTGGAACATGAGTGTTTACTTCTGATTTTCTTAAAGTATTACTTACTCACTTTTTCATTTTAAGACTTGAGAGAAACTGCCTTCTTTTTTTGGATTCCTTCCACAATCAGAAATAATAGCATGTATGTGTTCTTTTGTGTGTAGATTTATATCCAGGAGCCACATGAATTTCAGCTTTGCTTTCTTTACAGTGTTTAGAATTACGCCTTACATACTCTTCTAGGTCAGTAACATCTTTGTATTTGCCTCCATGATTTTGGCTCCATAAAAAAGCATACCAAAATTTGTTAGCTGGAAACAACTCATTTATTATACCCACAGATCTTGAGGTTAGGATTTCGGGCAGGGAACATTTGTATTTCCAAATGCCTGGGTCCACAGCTGGGAGGTGTAAAGGCCTGGGGCATTATATTTCATGGTATGTCGGTCCCTGGTCCGGGGTGACTCACACATGAGGATTGCCTGCTAACGCGTCTCTACGTGGCGTGGCTTCCTCACAGCATGGTGGCCTTGGGGAAGTCAAACAGACTTCTTACTGCAGTTCAGGACTCCAAATGCAAGTGGTTCAATGCACACAGAGGAAACCCGGTGCCTCTTATTACCCTGTTTAGAAACCTCTCTGTGTCATTTCTGTCCCGCTGTTTGGCTTGAAGTACCTCCCAGATTCAAGGAGGCAGTGCATGGACCCTGCCTCTGAGAGACAATGGGAGGAGTTTTCAAAGAACGTGACACTCCACACCACTCCTCTGCCTGTAGCAACTACTGGTGTACAAAACTGAGTTTCTGTGAAGTAGCCGTGGCAAGTTCCTGTATTCAGTGAACCCAGCCCTCAGCTTCCCTTCTTTCCTAAATTGCTGCTACGTCTGCAGGGCAGTACAAGTGGAACATGGGTTTTGGAGGAAGATGGGCCCGGGTCCAAATCCCAGGTACGATTTGTCAGTAGGTGGCACTGGGCAAATGAATAAGCCTATCTAAGCCTCCGATTACTCAATTACGCAGCCAAGATAGTGATATCGTGAAGAACCGAGGTGAGGATTAGATAAGATAGCACACACAGAGTAGAGTGTTTGAGATGGCCTTGGCTCTAAAAAATTATCAGTTCCCTGTGGCTTTTCTTCCCCAAATCAGCCCTGTAGTTATCTTGTCATAAATATATCAAGGATAAAAATCTTCCAACATGGAGCCAATATTTTAATTTACTAGAATAGACAAGGAACTCATAGGGGGAGCTCGGCCAAGAGAAGATAGAGGGGACGTGAAGCAAAGACACCACCCGAGGACTGGCGTGGGTTTCCTTGTCTGGAGAACAGGTTCCAGGCAGAAGGGAGGCAAAGAGAATTGAGTTCAGAGATGGAGGCATGGGCAGGATTTAAATATTCTGTCATCCTTTAGCCTGCACTTTTTTAATATTCCTCCCAACAGATACTGATTTCAGTTCTGTGTAACAGAAATTCCAGTAGTCTTTGCTAAGAATTATATGGCAGAGGGGTTCCTTAGTGGCCACAATGCCAAAGCGTTTAGTTTTCTGTTCTTTTGTTAGATCCTGCCTATCTCAAGTCTGGGAAAGAGCAACTACAGGGGGCACAGAATAGTAATCTCAGACCACCAAGCCAATCAGGGAAGAACCATGCTATCCAGAGATGGCCAGGGGGAAAATGGCCCCAATTAACGTGACAGCCTATGATTATTTGTTATTACTTTTTATTTCTTTTAAAGGGATTGATAACTTCATTTGAAACTGGAAGCAGATACACTTGACCTGTAAGGGGTGAATTGAATAATGCTTTTGGAAGATGTATTTCAAGTGGTGCTAAGAGGGCTTTTAATTATTCAGAATTGGACTTATCGTGGAGCGACCACAGGGACCCCGTTTAAGTCCCCTCAGGAGGGAGATTGCCTTCTAATAGGATTAGTCAACATCATCATCAAAGTTACATTGTCTACTTATTATGCTATATGCATGTAATTATCTGAATACCTATATAGCATTCAGAAATCAGAATGGATGAATTCTAACTATATGCACGTGTTAGTGATGTGCATATAATACAGGTTGATAGAATACACATCGAAATAATGTTAATGCTAATTATTGCTTATTCTGGGCCAGGAGATAGATAGACAGATTTCTAATAATAACTTACTTAAGGTTAATAACCTACTTAAGGTAGGTACCATTGTCATCCTTTTTTAAGGAAGAAAAATAAGAAAGCTGAGGCATAGTGTGTGTGTGGGGGTTGGTCATATGGGTAATAAATGTATATCAGATAAAGGTAGATTTTCAAATACAGGATGTTAGGACATATCCTTTGTTTCTGTGACCTTAGTGTACTGGAGAAACTTAAAGTAGACATTGGACATAGATTGTTAGACCAGAAGATCTTTAATGGTATTTTATTAGTCATAGACATTTAATATGTCCCACAAGACAGGCAATGAATTAGTTCCACCGGAAAGCAAATACAAAGTAAAGAAAACATTGTACAAAGATTTTATGGTTTCTGGAATGAAAATAAATTTCCATCTTTTTACTCTATTTGCCCCTCCTTTCCTCCTATCAACCATCTAAAAATAGGAGAAGATCCTGTGTCTATTTTCTTTGATTTTTTCCCCACAATTCACACTGCTAAGTTCAGCATTATGATTTATAGAAGAAACTTTCCTAATATTTCCTTGGCATTCATTCCTCTCATATAGTCATAAAATGCCATGGTTAGTTATGGGGCATGTGCACACAGCCTGCACGCAGGCAGGGTTGCAAAGGGGAGAGCACGGGAGAGAGGAAACACAGGAATGGTCTGCTTGATTTATTCAGCTGCTTGGGAACCTGTTTCTTTAAGATTATAAATAATTGTAGTGCAACAAACTTTGTGGTTAAAAAAGAATTGTCACACTCAAGGGAAGAAGAACTCTCAACTCTCATTGGAAGAGCGCTATACCCTGGGGCGTATAACATTGTGCTATCCAGGTATCCTTGTCATCAGGCAGGCATGCCAGAGAAATCCCTCAAGTGAGTGTGTTAGGAAGCTTAGTGAGTAGAGGGTTGCTGAGGCACCAACAGCACCTCCTACAGGTGTTCTGCAACATACCCTTCCCATTCCTGCCTGAGGTTCAGTCGTCACAAAGAAAATCTGAAGTGCCCTTTGATGATCCCTTTGAAAAATTATCTCATTAACCATATTGTACATACTTTTCCATGCATTAGCTCATTTACTTTTTAAAGAAATAGTCTTCCTAAGTTAGAGTTAATGACATATACGTAGGTCCTAACTTGCATAAGTACATTTCCAAGGACAAACAGCAAATGAAATATTAGAAATAAAACTACCCAAACTGGGGGTGCCCACGTAACACTTCTCCTCTGGACACTGAGGAGTTCTCTTTGGGTTAGATGGCACCAAAGCTGTATCACCCCAACCAGCATGGCGGGGTGGGTGCTAGCCATCCTTGCGAGGACCTTGTCAGAGCCGCAACCCAAGGCCGTCTTCAAAGACTGCAGGGTTGCATGGTGGAGAATACTCCCAAAGGCATCAACAACAACAACTTTCTCAGGGAAGTTCCATGGGAAGAAGAATCAAATTAACATCTGGTGGAATTAATTAAGGACCTCTTGTATAAAGGCGGAGAGAGGTGATGTGGAAAATACATGGGTTGAGGAAGCAGAGACCTGATTCTAATGTAGTGTCTGCCATAAACCAGCTGTGCACCATGGATAGACCCTCAGGTTGCCCATCCCTAAATAGAGTTCTTTGCACAATACTTCCTATGTGTTCTGAGACTCAGAAGAGGAAAAGTGATGTTATGTTTAAGTAGTAAATCGCTTTCCAAATGGGGAGATGAGAGAACTCAGCACTTCAGAATGAGCTCTCTCTCTCCCCCCTGCACCCCCACCTCTTCCTTCATGTTCCCACTTTCCTAGCTGAATTTCCCCATGTTCTGGTTCTGTACCAATGAAAGAGAACTGCAGCATTGCCTTGTCACCCACCTTTGGCCATCATAATGGCCTTTTTATTTCCAAGTAAAATGATTACTCAATTACAGTGAACTCTTGGAGGAAATAATAGCTAAAATGCCCAGTGTTTTTAGGTTATGCTGGAAAAAGAACGTGAGTCTTTTCTTCAGGTCAGTGTGCTGGAAAAGGAATAATGTTTAAAGGATTTAGTTTAAGTCACCCTGGGGATTTGCCTATACTCTATTGTGAGGCAGGAAATTACAGAAGTAGTTGATCATCATGCACACTCATCAGCTCACCAATACAGAGAAGCCAATGGCAATTTAGAGGGGGAATAACTGAAATATAGATTACATTTGTTCTATTCAGAACCAAATGTTTTTTTTAACATTTTCCCTAGTTAAGTTTCAATTTATCTAAGTCTGTCAGCATGACAGAAACTCATTTAGAATCCATGAAGACAGCTGACAGAAAGTGCACTGAAAATTAGATTGTGAATTCAAAGAATGAGAGCTTTAAATCACTACAGTCAAGTCGGTGGGACGGGATTGATACCAGATGCTATTTTGTTCATGTTATTAAGGAAGTATTCCAGCCTTGAAGAGATCTTGTCACTACATAGCTTCTGCCTACATAAATAAGCATGAAGAGACTGTATCTGTAGTTAGTGATGAAAACTAGCTAACGTCTCAATGTAGCAGGCTGGACCATATAAGGAGGACACCGAAGTCGAAAGATCCCACGGGCAAAGGTTAGCAGCTGCATTGTGGACTCATTGATTCTCTAATGTAGATCAAAGTTGAAGGCCAACGCGGAACACTTCCTTGGGCAGAAGTACAGACTTCACGACTTCTCTAGTGCAAGGCAACTGTGCAGCCATCTTTACTGCGAGCAGCTTCTGGCTTTTGTTTCACCAGCACATGGTCAGAACTGTGTGGGGTATCCACAGCTTGTCGGTGAGAGGCAGGGGAAGGAAAAGGAGGGCACTGTTCAGAGCAAGGCATCCTCCTGCCTTGGCTAAGGTAAGCAGAGATAAACAGAGAACCTACAGGAGGATTGGGAGAGACGGACCTCTGGTCTTTAAGTGGAGAGGAGAAGATACTCCATGTAATTAGGGGTGGGATGAATTTAGCGCTGAGAGTCTGGAAGACAGGGTGACATAGCAGGCTGTTCTTCTAGCCAGCTGGTGACATTGGTCAACTCACTTCACCTCTCGGGGTCATAATGAGCTCAGCTCATTGACCTATAAACTCACTCACCCTGTAGGATGAGCCTTGACATTTACTGATGTGGCCTCTCTGGCTTAATCTTTTACACTGATGGAAATATTAGCTGTAAGTCCTGGCAGGAGAAGATATGTTGACAACTAACAGAATTGCTCCTTCTGAGGAACTGGTGGAGAAGTTTCTAGCAAAGATATCTTGCTTAGCACAATAAGAAAAGTCAACAGAGGAAAAAGGTGAATTAAACAGTTAAGTACTTTGTAATCTGAGGTCGAAAGGGAGAATCTACTCTTCTAAATCCAGTCAGACATTACATATTTCTGCACAGAAGTTTTTACTGCCTATGTGACTGTGTTTAATGGAAAATACCCACTACTGGAAAATGCTGATGCTGAAAAATGGAGCGTACTCAAATGTGTTCTTTGTGGCCATAAGAAATGAAGAAGCAGTGCCCTAAACTATGGGTAAAAATCACTTCAGCATGGCCAAGGTGCCACTGTGAAGCATTTAAAATAAGCTTTTATTTGTTTCATTTCATTAATTTATTCCTTTAATCAACCAGAAAAAAATTGTTGAATGCATATTCTGTGGGCTACCTTGAATATTAAGCTTCAAAGATGAATTAGACATACACCATACTCTTTTTAAGAGCTTACTCTCCATATGGGAGAAATAAGGTACAGACAGAGCTAATGAGAAAACAGGGTGTGAGGTACCATTTGCCCCACAAACCATGGAGAAGTACAGATTAGTGAGTTGTCTCTGCAGCTAACTGCTAGGGTCTGAATCCTAGCTTTACACAACTCACCAGCTATAACACCTCTGTGCCTAGGGCTGCTTTGGGTGTTAAATAAATTATGCATGAAGTCCTTAAAATAATTTAAAATATTACATAAATCACATGCAGATCTTGGTAAAAAAGTTTTACTCAGTATCTCCAGCCCAGCAAAAGTTATTTTAAACCATGGCAAAAGGCTAAGTTAAAAAAAAAAATCCAGTGAGGTTGAATTATGAAGACATATTTCACAAGAGACCATATGCCAGCATGGAACTGCAGTGATCAGGAATACCAGGCCTGTCCTAGTTGATTTGTGGAGAAATCAACACAAGGGGAACTTTTGTTAATCTGTTTGGCCATTCACTCAGCAATCCTATTCAGTGAACAGCTGCCCGTATTTTGGCCCTTCCAGCTCTAGAGGTTGCGTGGTATAGATTATGGCTACTCGCCCAGATTTCTGCAGGCAATACCTGCTGCTCCCTGGGGGCATGCTGACTGCCCCAGCGCAACATCGACTGATAGGAGATGGGAAATATTCAGGTTCCACTGCTTTCCTTTTCTGGCCGTGTCTCAGATAAAGCTTCTCCACTCACTCCTCCTGGGAACTCCCATGTGCCCAGTGAATGTGCCACCTGGGACTACTGTCACTGTACCCTCCGCAGCACCCTCTGAAGAATGGGTGATGTGTCAAGGCTTTGTCTCACCATTGTGGCAGATGGTTATTTCACTTTGGTTTTCCCCTTACCTTTTACTGTCTTAGTTTGAACATCCATTCCCTCCAGCCCCGCAAAGTGTTAGCACTGTAATCCTTGCTTCAATTTCTGCTTTCTGGGAAATTCAGTCTATACCAGAGGCATAGTTGATACATTTGTTAGAGTGTTTCAGAAATAAGTCTTTCTGCTAGTTTTCAAAATCTGTAGATTGTAAACCTAGTGCTATCTTGAAAAGAGAATCTGAGAATACAGTCAACAACAAAAACATAGAGTTAAGGATGGTGACAGATTCCTGAGGATATTATATCCTTATTCAAGGACCAGGATATACCTTTGATTAATGCATGCTATAATACTGGGTTTTTCAGTTAAATGAGCCAAAAATGCCTTTTTTTCAATGTTTTGCCTGAGTGATTTTTCTCTTTCGTGACAATAAGAATGAAATCTTGCGTACGTAAAGAGCAAGAGAAAAATCAGTGTAATCCAGATGAAATCCTCACATTATAGTACTCTTATAGCTCTGAGTTCAGAAATATCTGCTGCTGTGATTCCTTTTCTACCACGTAATGTAACATGTTAGCGAGTTCCAGGGATTAGAGCTTGGGCGTCTTCGGGAGGCCATTGCTCTCCTTGCAGATGTCGGGACAAAGAGCCCCTTGCATGGTGTTCTTCTGTTCTGGGGAGTAAAAAATAGTCTGATGTATCCCAGCAAGATGATTTTAGCAGAAACAAAGTCTAAAAGTGTTAAAAATTTGTCTTAGCAGTGGGAAATGGTATAGGGCTGGCTCATCCATTTTGAAAATCGATGTTAGAAATGGAACATTTATTTTGTTATTTGTGTAGTCTGATTAATAGGTCTTCAGTAAAAGTCACTTAACTATAAACAAGTGTGCAAAGTCCCTTCTGTCATGAAAGGTGATGTGGTTGTAGGTCATCGGGGTCAGGAGGACATGGGTGTCATTGGACAGCTGCTATTCTGCCTTTCCATCTCTCATATATTGTTTGTATTAGAATGATTGGGTTATTGGTTTAACAGGGGTGTGCCAAGACTTCTGGCCACCTATTTGTGTCATAGGTCAAGTTTTGGCTCTCTCCACATGGAAATTTAATGGAGCTGACCCTTTCTCAGCATTTACTTTAAGGGCTGGGAGAGGGCTGAGCTTTTGCAAAGCAAACAGCACAGGAAAACAAAGGACAGCAACACAATTACAAGAATTATTTAACGATCCCTGTCTCACAGGTGAGGGTGTTAAGAGAAGGAAGATGAGTGGTCTGTGTTGACGAAGTCGTATATTAGGCGTGTGACAGTAAATGTGGCTTAAGAATCTGGTGAAGTTGGAAGGGGTGCCACCCACTTTTAACTCACACTGCTTTAGAGTAATGGTGTATACGATCAGCAGAGCTCAAGTAATATCTACATTAGGAAATGGCCTTTTAATAATAGAGGTTTAACATATTCAAGGTCAATATCTGTTTGAACTATAGTCAGGATCTGCAATGTAAGTCAAAAGATTACAAGTCAACTTGACCTGCCTTACAGGAGTGCATTTCAGGGGGTTTTACATTCGTGGGGCAAACATTGATTTACTCAGAGATTACATTACATAATAACAGTTTCACTATTTTGAGCCTTCTGCTGGAAAAATCTAACAATTGAAGATTGCAATATCCTTTTGTGAAGATACTAAATGTTACTAAAAGCAAATTATTACAAACTGATCAAAGATTACTTTTCTCCATGATTTTATAATCCTTGACAAGTCTTAATAGGAATGTGAAAATTGGCATTTTGTTCAACCTCTGTTAAATACAGACATGTTCATACTTGGGATGTAGCAAACACATACTTAATTCCATGAGGAAGACTGAGAACTTCTTCAAAGTAAGCACACAAAGTACCACGTTTTCCCCAAGGAGAGTCTTTTAAAAAAAAAAAAACATTTATCTTGCAATCAGTATTTACCCTGATCAGTCAATATTCAGTCTTTGAAAAAGAACATTATCTTGTTGAACCATAATTCAAAATAAGTCACAATTTAATCTTATTTAAAAAACACTCTAGTTAATTGTAATTAATGTTTGACAGTTTGAAAGACATCTGTTATATTAACATAATGGCCTTATTGCACACGAACTGCTGCGCATTAAAAATTGAGCTGAGTTGAATTATGGGTATTTCTAAATAAAAGAAGAGACTCTTCAATAAAACATATAGTTCTTTCCATGGTTTGTTAGACTAATTTGATTTTTTTCTCTTGACACAACAATTAATGAAACACATGCTTCTTTAAAAGAAAAATATACTTTCTACTTCTTTGAATTTGGTCATTATGGGGACAGTTTGGCTTTCTATTGTACGAATTGAAAGTCACTGACATCCTTTATAATTTCAGGCATTTATTACTCATTGTCTGCTGTCCATTTGAGGTCACTGAGACTCTTGGGTTCTCCATGCTATTGCAAACAACTCCTCCATAAACCAATACGTGAATGAAGCAGGTACTTAAAACCATTTTACTACATAGTCAATTCCTTAAATCAGTTGTTTTAAACCCAGGGGACATTTAGCAATGCCTGGAAATAATTTTGGTTCTCATACCTCAGTGGGGAGTTTATCAGGGGGCAGCAATGCAGCTAAAAGAATCTATAGGAGCCCCACCCCCCACCATTTAATCCAAAATGTCAATAGTGGTGAAGTTGAGAATCTCTTCCTTAAATCGATACCAAAGATCAAAAAACAGATTTACAAACTTTAATATATTGGTGCAGTAGGGAATAACTCTGACACATGAAACATGCAGGCAAAGGCCACTTTATAAATGGAAACAACTCTACTTGAGTTTCCTGTCTATTCAATCTACAGGTTTATGATAATGAAAAGTTGGATTTTAGTGGAAACTGGTGACTCATATTCTAAAATAAGGAAACTTAGGAGTAACTGACTTTGTAAAGAATTTATTTTACTATGTGCTATGTTTCTCACTTTTCAAAAAAAAAACAAAACAATGAAAGGCTGACCTAAAGACACTAATTTAGTTTATTAGAAAATACAAGGATAATGTCAGGAAAATTATTTAAAGCTGGGACAACATTGATACTCAAAGGTGTACACCAGCTGGAATGGGCAGAAGGTTTTATTTAAGCGTCCTGCTGGGAAATGTAGACAGGGAAGCTTGCTCAGTTGCAAGTGTTCAGGGAGCATGAATGTAATGTTATTTGTAGTTGCTCCTGCATTGCCTAAGCGTTGTCTAATATGATGGCTGAAACATAAAGTCACTCAGTAAATACATGCTGACTTCAGTTTGCGGTGGTCAGTGAACAAATAATGGTGTGAAAATTCTTTGTGAAACTACCAATCACTATTCAGGTGCCTAGCTCAAATATACTACTTCTGTATTCGTGCTTCTGCCTCTCTAGAAGTTTCCTTTTCCAACATGCTTGTTTGGTTGCACTTTGCACACTTACATGGAAGCGTGTGCACGTATATAGTAAAAAACCAATCTGATAGGTGAAAACAGCAAATCCAACTCTAAACCAGACATCGTAGCCTAATAGCTGATACTACATACATTTATTGGTTTGTTTAATTATTATAATAATTCTATTATATAGGTTACAGGTATTATATAGGTATCCCTGAGTTACAGATGAAAAGTGCAAAATAAATACCAGGACCTAACCACACCCGTATAATTGATACCACCACCAGGTTTTAACCCCGTGGTGTAGGGGACTCCATCTCTCTAACAGCATCTGCAAACATCCCTCCAAGAGCCTCCAACATTGACAGCTGTGGGATGGTTCTCCCACTTGTTTGGAATACTCTGTAAACATCATGGCTTCAGTTTCAGATCCTCCTCTCAGGAGCAGACCAAAAGCTGTACCTTGTAGAATGAAACATTTTTCCTATTCTCCTAGCTATTAGAGCTCTTCTTTTTCCCCTTAATTAACTTTTGTGGGAAAGCTGTTGAATGTATCAGGTAACTTGCCTTGTGTAAATATCAACCCCAAAACAATCATGTAAAGCGGCAACTAAATATTAGCTTTTGATTTTGTGGTTTGGCAGTTCAATCTGGGTTCGGCTGGGTGGCCTTTTGGTCTTCGCCGGGCTTATTCATACATCTGCGTGTCTGTTTTAGAGGATTGGCCGACACAGGCTGTAATGATGGGGTACTTGGGCCATGTGTCTCTCATCATCCAGTGGGCTGGCCAATTAATTAATGGCCACAATGCAAGTTTCCAAGTGTGAGCTGACCTACTGGCTCAGAACAGGCACAACACCATTTCTGTTGTATCTATTCTGTTGTATTCTATTTGTCAAAACAAGACCCAGGGCCAGAGCAGATTCAAGGTGATGGGAAATAAACTCTACTTTTTGATTGGCAGAGCCACACTATCATTCTGCAAAAAGTCCTATATACAGGACTTTTCCCGTACATACAGGGAAGTAATTCTAACCATCATTGCCGCCAATCTACTCCGCCCCCCAAGATGTCATATAATCTCCCTGAAGTTGAGCATATCATTTTGTACCTGTTGCCAGTAGTTCTGGAAAATTACAATGGAGCTGAAATTCTCCTGTCTCCTAGTAACGTTGTGGCTGTCGTCACATCGTAGCACAATGCATTACTCACCTGGTAGTGTTGATGATGGCGTAAACAAACCTACTGCACTGCCAAGGGTTTACAGGAATAGCACCTACAGCTACATAGACTACATGATACTTAACAATGATAATAAATCTCTACGCTACTGGTTTATGTGTTTATGCTACATTTTATCGTTATTTCAGACTGTACTCTTTATACTTGTAAGAAACTGTTTGCTGTAAAACAGCACGCTATGGCAGGCTGGCGGTGGCCTCGGACATTTCGTGTTTACCGCATCTCTCGATTGCCTCATTTTCTTTTGTGCTTGACTTCGTCTCACGTGCTTTTATTCATTGTGACCCCCAAGGGCACAAAACCCACTTCTCCTGTTGCCCGGTAGAGGCCTTGTTGTGCGATTGACTGGGCAACACAATGAAGATGGTTAAGGGGGCGAATCAAAGACAGTGATTGTGAAGGTGGAAGCTCCGTGATGCTTGCTGCTTGCCGGTCTGGCGTGCCCCGTCCTGCCACAGCTAACACCTTGAAGAACAAGGACGGAGTGACAGAACCTGTGAAAGGACCTGCTTCGTCGAAGGTAATGAGTCTAACAAAGTTCAAGAGGGGCCCGCATCACACATGGAGAAACTCCGTGACCCGGATTAAAGGCCAGACACAGAGTGTGTGTGTCTTCTCAGCACCCTGATGTTCACAGAAAGCTTGTGGTATTGAAAGAAAAGGCCAGACCCTACTACAATGTTGAATTTACTGCGAGCCCAAGACTCATCATTTATCACAAGATGCCATAGTGGGCACTGAGTCTGCATGTGCTGATGAGAAGGCAGCTGAAGAGTTTTTCAAAACTCCAGATAAGTTGATTGGGAAGGAAAATGACTTGCCAGAGCAAATATTCATTATGGATAAAACCTCTCTGTGCTGGAAACAGATGTCCAGAAGGACTTCCATCCCCAAGAAGGCCCAGTCAGTGCCAGGTTTCAAAGCTTTCAAGGCCAGAACAACAGCCTTGCTTGGGGGCAGTGTTGCGGGACAGAAATGGAAACTCTCTGTGATCTGGCACAGTGAGAACCCCATTGCCTGCAGGCATTGTCAGTAAGTGTGCACTGCCCTTGGGCTACAGGAGCAATAGGGGTCGTGGATGGCCCGGCCCCTCTTCTAAGATGCCCTCCTGAATGGTTACACCAGTGAAATGAGGAACCACTATTTGAAGAATGATGGACCTTTCAAGATTTTGCTTATTGTTGCCAGTACTCCCAACATCCTCCCTTTATTGCTGATCTCCATCCTATTATCTAAGTGGTGTTTCTCCCCACAAAGGTCACCTGTTTGATCCAATGAGTTACAGCAGTTTCGAGGCCTCCAACCTGCAGAGGACCTTCACCCAGGCTATTGCGGCAGCTGAGGAAGACACCGGTGCAGTTCTAGAACATCTATGACTCTCTCCAGAACCTTGCTTACACCTGGGGAGATGTCATCTAGTGGTGTATGAATGGCATCTGGAAGAAGATATTCAGGAGATTTGTCTGTGACTTCAGAGGTTTGTCTAGGATGAGGAAGTTGCAAAATCAACAAGGCTGTGGTTGAGATGGCAAAGAACTTGAACTTGAATGTGGATGAGGATGATGTTGAGAAGCTCCTAGAGATATTTCCTGAGACACTGACTGAGTTGTTGGAACAGGAACACATGCCTGAAGAAGATGGGGGAGGAAAGGAAACTGCAGGAGGAGGAAAAGGAGAACCCTCAAGAGGGTTCTCAAAAAATTCACAGTGAGGGGTTTACCAGAAGCTTTCTGCAGACCTCAACAAGCTCCTTAAAATGTTCGAAAACATGGACCTCAACACAGAAAGGTTTTCCTTAATATGGAGAAGTGTTCAGTACATTATCTAGTTATAAGCAAATCTATGATTAAAAAAAATGAGCAAACTACTATGAACATGTTTCTGAAGATGGCACCTCTTCAAGAAGAGCTCCCAGAGGGCCCTCGGAAGGTGTTCTGGAAGATATTGTTATCATAGGAGAGGACAGCTCCATGCACGTTGGCCAATTCCAGTAGCATGCACAGGGGTTAGAATTTTTAACCTGCATGCCTATGAGAAGCAGCTGTATAACTAGAGTACAGTCCTTACACACAATTCCTTTTGCTGTTAGTCTTAGAGAGTTCATTTGTTTCTGCGGTTACTTGTGTCCCCACCTTATTTCATCATCTCCTTTGGTGAGGTGGTTTCATAGACCTGTGATGAATTTTGCGGGGTCACATTGTGCATTCCATCCTGGGATTCCCCTGCCCCCTAACTTTTTTTTTTTTGAAAATTTGCATATATTAAGGTTTACTTTTTGTGCTTTAAAGTTCTATGAGTTTTGACAAATGGTAAATGTCTTGAATTTCCCACTGTAATAACACACAGAAGAGCTTCTCACCCTAGTGATTAATCTATTCAGCCTCCCCCTACACACACACACACAACTGTATCCTCGGAAATTACTGGTCTCTTTGTAATCTCTGTATGTTTGTTGAAAATAGAAGACTTTCATTTTCTTTTGAGGATTTGTTTTGCCTTTGTCAGGTTAAATGCCAGTTATTTGAAACATTTTACATTAATCATGATTTTAAGACCCTTTGAAAACCTTTGAAGGGCGGTCAAGAACACAGTCACTCTCTTAATTTGGGATGAAGCCAGCTGGCATGATCACCTCCCTCATTAATGTGGCCCGGAATGACGTTTTAAGGTGGGTTTTGTTTTTGTCTCCATTTTCCCCAGTGCTGACTACAGTGGGGGAATGTCCTGGAAATACAGCGGATGCTGTTCCGGGCTCATTTTACAGAGCATCCTGTAAACAACAGTTCTTGCATTTGTACAGAAAAGTCGAGCTGTTTCACCAAATTATTAGGTAAAATTAAAGTAGGCGATGTCATTCTTGTGAATTTTGTGAGGGAATTAAGTTTTTCCAACAACTTACAGAGTACTTTATGCTATACCATTTAGAACATTATAGTCATTTCCTAATCTGTAATACAGGTCTTCTATAGATTATAATACAACACAGTTTCAACGTACTTTACAGGATTGTTGAAGAGTTAGATTCAGTTTTTGACAAAACTAGCAAAAAATCTTGTAAATAAAGAAACTGAAATTCTATTCTCATTTTATTGGCAAGAAATCAGAAGTTTTGAGAAGCTACTGCCATTTCTGTAGTCACTCAATTATTCATGACTAAGCCATTTATTGGGTTAAAGTCCCTTCCTACCACCTTCCAAAGTACTTTACCAAGCAGCATCAATACTTTGGAATAATGTTTTTACCCTACTTTCCTTGTTTGTAAAAAGGTAGAGTAAATGCCAGCACTTCCAGGAATTTGATTCTGTCAGAGACAGACGTGAATCTCCTTTAAAAATATTTTTCAGATACATAAATGAGTCCAGGTTTTCTGCCATCCAGCCACACCAAAGACCTCCACATTCCCAAGAGCCTGAGTGTGCTCACGGCAGGAGATAACATTGAGCTTCAGCCACAGAGCAGGGCAGCCCTTAATTAAATGATATGGCAACATATGGGAATTAGCAAAGAGATTAAGAGACTAATAGAGCAGAACCCAGTAATGTTGATGTAAATGAAGAGGAGCCCCATGTTGGCAAATTGGAAAAGAAAGGGAAAAAAAAGGAACAACCCATGATGAAATACAGAATCACAGAAAAGGATCTGAGTGTTGAGTGGTAAATAGGGCCCTGAAGGTCACTCAGCAGCCTTAAGAGACTCTGTATGTTGTAGTTGCTGAGGACTTTTTTCGGGGGGGACTCAGGATGTGTCACAGAGATTCCTTGGAAAACTCAAGGGAGCGGAGGGACACAACAGTAAGAGGCAGCTTATCTTACCGTACCGCCCATTTACTCAGTCAGCCAGTTCCTCATTGCTTTGGTCAGCAAATATCTATTGAAGCTTACCATGTGCTCCTGCTGTCCCAGGCAGAGAGTTTTGAGACATGAACTTGATCTTGACTGAGAGAATTTCTTGGTTGTTTTCTTTTGCATTCTATAAAGCATTTTAAGTTCTTGTTACGACATTTTGTCAAGTATTTGAAGATAGATACTGTGTTATAGAATAGCTTCTACTTCTGTGGTTTGACCTTCCCATTTTCCTAAATCTCAGATTATATTTTCTTTGGATTCATACAGAGGCATTGGATTATCCAACTAATGTCAGAGGAGTAAAAGGGACAGGCTCTATATTGTGTTTCTGCCATGCACCAGACCCACAGATGGCCTCGCACATTTGGAATGTGGGATCGGTGAGTGCAGACCTCACCTGTGCTCCTCACTATGGTGTCCCGTTGCCTCCAGAGGCACAAGGAGTGTGCTATGCACTTAGAATATGCATATCTCTGAGGAATAAAAGAACGCAGTCCTGTGATCAAGTGCTAAAACGCAGCCTTATGTCCCCTTTACAGGTGAGGAAACTGGTCTGGTATATAAGCCATACCAATTGCAAGTTGACAGAACCTAGTTAAACTGGTATAAGTGAAGTGCTACTACTAGTAGTAGTATTACTCTTAGTAGTAGTAACTATTATTTAATAGGTCATGCTAGTGAGAAGTGACATAGCTTGATTCACATGTTTAAGCACTGCATTCTGAGCTCTTTTTTTGCTGTCTCACAGTTCAGCTCACCTTTGTGTTGAATTATTGTTGTTTTTTTTTAGAAATAGAACCTCAGCTAATAACAGCGGCACCACAGGCAGCTCCTGCTTACTGTGTGCACCTGCTGTGAGCCACTCTCATAGCACAGGGCCTGACCTGTGAACAATGGGTTGAATAGGCGCATTCATGAAAAATGCTGTAGAAAAGTTTTTATTTATATTTTTATTATTTTTACTGGAGAGAAGACATATTTCGTGGAATGTGTGTCATTTGGTTCTAGAAAACTGTGGCATAATCAAAACATTCCGTAGTTTTAAAATCCCATTTTATATTTGGAGGAAAAGGTGAAACAGGGACGTTCCCTAATAGAATCCTCCTTTGCCAGAAAAATCAAGAAATCAAAGTTGACATTCATGAGGAATTTAATGAGCGCTGAGCCAGACAGAACTGGTGCAAACAAGACCGAAGAATGAGCAATGTGGTTTTGAGTTAGGGTGACATAGAAGGACCCTTATATTACAGTTAAGATACCAAGAATTGATATCCAGTGTAGTAGGTTTCACATATTTTTCATGCTATGAAATACACACACACACACACACACACACAAAATACAGAGGCATAATAAAAATAGCTAATATTTATTGAACACTTCATTTGTAGCAAGTATTGCTTTTAGAATGTTTTGATGTATATCTTTAGAATCTTTACAGAAACCGTAATTATACTTTCATTTTCTCAGATATGAATAAAAGGCACAAGTAGGTTAAGAAACTTAGCCGAGATCCTACAACAAATACACACCGAAGCCTTGGTTTGCCATCTGACAGTCTGGCTTCTGAATCCAGCAGTGAAGCACTGTTACGGAAAAGATGACTCAGACGGCCTGGGAGTTTGCGAAGTGGGGTTTATTCACGCATGCGGACCCAGAAGAGATAAGATCCAAATTCTGGGCCCTGAGTTTAACCTGGGGCTTGCTTATATACTCTGTTACAAAAGCGAAAGAGGAGAGGGGAGCAGCTGCTAAAAGGAAGCACACAGAAGTAGAAGTGAAGGTTAGTGTTTTGGCCTTGAGATAACTGCTTATCGGGAGAGACTGCTGTCTGGGAACAGCTGCTGGCCAGCTCCTCCCTAAGAATGGCTGCCGTTTAGCTCTGTCCCATCACAGCACTACAACGTGCAGTGTGAAAACACACCCCTGTTAGGGTTCATGAGGGGAAACTTTAATTGACTATGTAGAGGATGTGCTTCTCGGAGTAGCTGGGTTTTGGAGGATAAACAGACTACAAAGTGGACAAGAGAGAGGACATTTTAGACAAAACATGCAAAGGCATGACCCATTTGGGATAGTTTTGTACTCCTCGCTTGTGGGGAGCGAGGGGAAAATGACGGAAGAGCACGCTGGTGACCTGTAGCCTGGTTGCTTCATGGCATGCCTGTAAGCCCTGATTGTAATGAAACCCGGGTCTGAGTTGCTGCATTTTCACACTATTTCCAGCCTCAAAGAGACCAGTATCCTCCCCACTCTATCCTGCTCCCCACCACTCTACTCCCAGTTGGAACTTGGTCAAGGGGAAGGATAATTAAAGAGCAACTCAAAAGAAATTTCCACCATTCACTGTAACCCACTTCAGCTCATTTACCGTATATGATTTCCTACGTTCCACAGAAGTGTTCACATTTCAGAGCATTTAAAACAAATGAGACATTTATTAGTGTAACCTTTATTCTGCAGATGATTTAAGCCACTTCCAAAGTAACTAAAGAGGAACACTATTTTCCTTACACCCGAGGCCTCCCGGTGCCCCCGCCAGCCCATAAAACGCTTCAGTGATTTTAATGCACTGTACATCTTCTGAAACACCTACATAAATAATCTATTGTTGTAAAGGTCACAGAGGTAGAGGATCACTTTGAAATGTCGGGAAAGTAAATTAATTGGTAATGTGGTGTCATAAGTTGGGACATACCCATTACCTCTTTATCCTTAGATACTGACACGCATTGGAGAACCTGGGCAGCGTGAAAGCCGTGGGGTCCCGGAAGGGCCAGAAGCATGACCAGGAGTGGGTGGGCTCTCCTTCCCCAGCACGGAACTCATCAGTGTCTAGCAGGCGTGGATGGCATTTTCTCCAGCCTTCCTCGCCTCTGTTCAAATGGGCTGAAACCTCATTAAAACACCAAGGCTCAAAGACACAGTTCAGCTACAGCTCTCCTTCTAGCGAAAGGCCACCTTGTTAACATGGCCCCGAAAGTTTGCTTGCAACTTTCAAACGTCCCATAAATTTGCAGTTCACAGGAAGGTTGATAAAGTCTCTCGCTCAGAGCTGCCATCCTTCTTGACAGATGTCACTGCCTAAAGAAAGGATTTCTAGACGGCTTAATGTCACCACAGGGTTGTGCATCCTAAATTATTTTTGCATGTGGATAACTTTACAAAATTCTTATAGACACGTGGAACAGTAGAATTGGACAGATTGTTGAGACTTCAGAAGCAGATAGGGATTCTCTAAGCCTTTCATTTTACACGGGCTGGGGCAGGTAGATATGAGGCCCATGAGAAAGGACTCAAAAGTGGGGTTAGGCCCACAGTGTCTTCCTGAAAATCCTGTGGTTTTGTAAGATCGTAGAGATGCCAATTCTCCCACCTGCAAATGAACTGTTTTCCCACATGAGCTGGAGACCCGCAGGCTCCATCAGGGGCTGTCCAACCTTCTGGTGCCTCAGGACCACACTGGAAGAGGAAGAGTTGTCTTGGGCCACACATTAAATACACAAATGCTAACAAAAACTGATGAGCAAAAAAAGCTTTTAAGTAAATTTACGATTTTGCATTGGGCTGCATTCATAGCCATCCTGGGCTGTGGGTTGGACATCTCTGTTCCTAAATCATATCCTATAGCTGCAAATAAATTTTTAGAAGTGAAAGCCTCCTCACACCACCATCTGTCCAAAATGAGCTATGCTCACAGTAGAACCATAAGCACAAGGTTTATTGCCACCATAGAAAGTTCCATGTGCATCCCATCCTATGAATTCATAGCTCATTTCTCAAGCAGGCACTAATTTCTCTCTCTCTCTCTCTTTCTCCCTACCCCCTCACCCCAGGCTAAATTAACTCCCCTTCTTGTTACACTGTCTCAACTCCATATTTCTTTATCAAACCATTTGCTGAGGTTAGAAATGTGCAATATTTTAGTGTTTGAATATATAATGTATCGCTAATATGTGGAAATATATTTTCCCCTTTTCCCTCTGTTTGTGCTTGCTGTAGAAAGGCTCATTGTACCCATCCTTGATGCAAGCATAACTCTCTCCAGGACACGGTAAAAATGCGCCTCCTCCCCCGACTCCTTCCATCACATTCAGGTCAGGCAATACTTTCTGAAGACCAAGGGCATCCTACCCTTGAGGAAGGGGATGCCTGTTTTCCTGAGAAATGTTTTGGGAGCAGGTCTAATAGGGACTCAAATTTCTCCTGATGGAGGAGGTTCTGTTGGAAATCATAGGGTTTCTGAGATACAAAAGTAAAACTTTGTTGGAGGATTTGCACTAACTTCAAGAACTATTGCAGAGCCATAATAATCAAGGCTGTGCACTATTAGCGTAAGCATAAACGTATAGAGCAATGAACCAAAACAAAGCCAAGATAGACCCAAATATACTTTCATGTCAAATTTATAGAATGAGGTGACAGGGTGATTCCACTGGAAACAGGCAGCCATTTCAACAAATAGAGCTGAAACAACTAGGTATTCCCGTGGGAAAAATGAATAGCGCTCCTTTCTCGACCTTGTACCAAAAACTAACGGAAAATGAATCACAGACCCTAACTATAAACTGTAAAATTTCTAGAAGAAAAACTTCACCACCTTGGGGTGAAATAAAGATTTCACAGACAGGAAGTGCCAACTCAGTGGTTAAAATAAGATAAAATGGGTGTCAGTTTGTATAAAATGGGCAGAAGAAGCAAATTCATAGAGACAGCTCACAGATTGGTGGTTTCCCGGGGCTGGAGAAAGAAGGAGTGGAAGGCGGCTGCTAATGGTGGCGGGTTCCCTTGGGGTGACGAAAATGCTTGGAGTTCAATGGTGGCGGCGGCTGCACAGCACTGTCATGTACTAAACTTGACTGAATTTTACACTTTAAAATGATGACTTTTACATTATGTGAACTTTACTCCAATGAAAATATTAAAGATGTGCTCTTCAAAAGACACCATTTAAAATGAAAAGTCAGCCACAAAGTAGGAGAAAATATTTGCAATCCATATAACTAAAAGGATTTCTACCCAAATAAGACACCCTATATAGAACTAAATAAAAAGACCAAAAACTGCAATATGAGAGAAATAATGGACTTTAGTGACACTTCATAAAGAAGGAAAGGGGTGGCCAGCATGCTCGTAGAAGATGCTCAGCATCATTAATCATGTTACTACCTGATACATCATTTCATACCCACTACAATGAGTAACAATAATAATAAGTACTCGGGCAGCACTAATTGTTATGAGGATGTCAGTGGGAATGTAAAACAGCAAACTCCCAATGTAAAATATTTTTGGAAGTTTCTCATGCATTTAAATAGTTAACTTGTGATCTAGCAGTTTTACTCCTAGGTATTTACCTTCAGAAATGGAAACATATGTCCACAAAATACTGTACAAGGATATTCATAGCAGTTTTACTCATAATAGTTAAAAAAATGAGACCACCCAGATATCCATCCGTGGATGAAGGCATGAGCCCATGGTGGTATGTTCGTACAATAGAAAACAACTTGTCAGTTAGGAGGAGTTAATTTCTGATACACATCATAGCATACATGAATATAAAAATATTATTTTAGCAAAAGAAGGCAGACACAAAGCAATACACACTGTATGATTTCATTTATGTGAAGTTCAAAAACGTGGAAAACAAAGCGATGGCAATGGATCAGTGGTTTCTTCTCAAAGGAAGGTCAACCACAAAGGGCCAGGAGGCGGCTGGCCGGCGTGATGAAGATGTGCTACATTTTAATTATGGTGATGATTGTAAAACTCATTGAATTCTACACTTAAGTATGTATTTTTATGAAAGCTATATTTAATTAGAAAAAAGGGGGTTGTCTTTTCTTTTTCTTAATTCTCTGCACCATCCTATTATAGAAATCACTTTTGTCTCTCTCTCTTTTCTGCTTTCCATATTGGTCACACTTAAATGTCACTCGATCTGTGGGATTCTTCAGGTGTGAGCTATTAAAAAATTGGTTGATCTCAGGAACAAAAGAGATTTTTATCTTAGGGTTAAATCCTAGTATCCAATATTCTCTTGAGAATTCAGGAAGCTCCATGGTTTAGGAAGAACGTGGGATTTGGAGTCACAACGACTAGGGCGCAGGAGCCAGCTCTGCCTTTCATGAACTGGATTTTGAAGAGACGAACCTCCCTGAGTCTCGGCCGCTTAAATAAAAATAGACCCTTCTTAACATGTGGTGGGAGAACTACACAAGGTGATACTTGCAGAGTGCTAGCACACGTGTGAGGGGGAGCTCCATAAAGGATAATTTTCCTTCTCTTCCCTGCTTCAAATGTCAGTTTAATATTTTCATTATTTATACCTCATGCATTGAATACTATTTCTAATTTCCTTATGTTGTTTTACTCTTCTTGTATCTGACATACTGAGGTAAGTTGCTGGTCGACCTTTCAACAAATACTCGTGAAACATTTATTAAGAGCTCACTCTGTTCCAGACACTGGACTCTGGGCAGCAAGGGCACTTTCCTCGGTGTTTTCTGGTGAGGGACTGTGGCAGAGTCGTTAGGAACGGGGCGGGGATGGAGCAGTCGCCACTTCTACTGCCGCTGTTTTTGCAAGTTCGGAAAACCACTTCATGTAGTCATTCGTCAATGCACTCATTGAAACAGTGCTTTTTCCCTTGAGCCATTTATTTATTCATCTATATAATTTTTCAAGAAATATTTAGTGAATGCCTAATATACTATGTGCTAGATGTAATGTGAAACTGGAGTATTACTTTAAGTGTTTCTTTTAATATTTCTAGTAATCGTAGGTAGACGGGGAGAGGTGTACATAAATACTTTGGTCCTTTTCGGGCAGCTGTGAAGTGATATTAACTGAAAGGGGTCTTCTGGTTTTGCTCACAATAATATGCGGTTTTCAGAATGCTGATACTCAGGATGAAAAGAAAAGGTCTTTGGGGGTTCCAGGGGTCAGAACCTTGACAGATGTCAAGGAGAAACTATTGTCCCAAAAGTGAGAATGTTATAATTACTATGTCAAGGCCCTGGGCAATTCAGGTAATGCCTCCTTCAAAAGTTCTGCAACAAACTGCTTTGTTCTTATGTTTGACATACTAACAAGGCTGCTGAACAATGAATTACACCCCAGTTTTACAAATGTGAGTGTGTTGACCTGTGAACTTTCAGGAGAACTTCAGGAGATTTTAATTCCCCGAACCACTCCCAGTTCAGTGCCCTGCGTTGTGCAAATTTGATATTAAATGATCAAATGTGAACCCCAAGCCCCCATAGGGTCATGGAGTCCCTTGATTTGAGACCAGGTATATAGAAATGTTCAATTATTAAATAATTACTTTGGAAACAATAACTAGTGTAGTTTAATTCTCTTGCTGGTTTCCTAATGTTTATTAATTTAAGCACCTGTGTCTTCCTGCAACACTCTCCTGCAGAATGCTTACCAGGATATGCATGACATGTAAATTTATAGTGAATATAATTACCTTTTTGCTGCTCACTGCAGGTGCCTATATGAGTGGAAATGAATTATGACTTTAATTGTCAGAAAGGTTTCAATATTCTGAATCTAATTACTTAAATTTTGTTTAAATTTCTAGCTAAGCAGTAATATGTTGGTGTTAATTAGAACACCCAAATAGGATATTTTTTAGGATAACCAAATGTTCCATTATAGAACATTCAGAGAAATAATTATGCAGTGAAAAAAAAAACCCAGTTGTCTTAGCATAACTAATTTGTTCTCAGACTATTTCAAGGATGATTGAAGTTGTAGAGGCATTTACTGGCCTCAGAAAAGTCCCTAGTTCTTGTCCTTGACCTTTCCCATTTTTCTTGGGAGTGAAGGAACATTTATCTTTGCAGAAAAATATCCCACTGACACTTCAAATTCATGTTCAAAATTGAACTCATTATCTTCTTCTAAAACTATCTTGATTTTCCAACTGTATTCCTAATTTGATAATGGCATCAGCATTTCCCATAGAACTAAATTAGAATGTGAAAATCATTCTAGATTTCTCAATCTCCCTTAAGCCCCACATCTATTAGTTACCACATTCTGGTCATTTTTCCTCAGATAGCTCATCAAATTCTGAACATTATTGCTTCAGACCCTTATTATATCTGGCTTAGTCTGTCCCAGTAGTGTTTCCCTATTGAGTCTTCTCTGCAGGACCCCTCCAGTCCCCACTTCCTGCCCTGGGCTGTGACCTTCAGGCCATCCTCTGCTCACTTTTGTGAAGTACAGCTGGAACGAGAGAAGGAGGAAGATGCATGTCCCAAATATGGGTTTCTAGTGCGTCCAACCTAACAGGAATGAGAGCAGATGATTTTGAAAGATGAAGGGAACAGATTGGCATGTTGAGACTCTTCCAGGGATCAACTATCACCAGAAAATTAATCATTTTGTATGTCCGCGTGTGTAAAAAGCATACCTTTAAGTGGGTACTAATGATAATACCAATAAGGTAAGAGTTAACATGTGCATCTTCCTGGTATCGAAATAGCCACACAAGTTTCCTAATTCTCAATTATATGCTCATACAGACATAGTAAAAGATATAACATCTTGTGGTATATAATTATGGGCAGGTCATTCTTGATTATTCTTTCAGTTTCTTCCTAGACCTAAAGGTCAGATACTGGATATATGTCTAAGAATGCAAATTTGTTAAAGTTCCCTGTTAACATACATTAATGTGATAAGGACTGAATTTTGAACAGAAATAGAAAAATGATCTCTTAAAAAAAATCCTTTGCTTTGATGGGAATTCGGCAGGGGAACCCATTAGGTGATATAACCTTCAGTATGTTATTCCACTCTTAAGTGTGTGTTAAAAGGCAGAAAATAAACAGCAGGACTGAAATAAGAACGAGGGTGCCTGCAAACAGCATTTCTTAGAAACATAATTACAGCACCGCAGAAGCATGAAGGTGGCCACACGTATTTGTGGCGGCTGTAATCAGCCTAATTGGCCGGCCGTTTTTTCTTCACCCTGGCCCATTTGTTCTCTTCATGCTGTTCAAGCCTGTTGCTTATCTCTGCTCCTAAAGCTACCATATCATATGGCATCGTTTCCAGAGTAGACACAACCGTCAGACAGGCTTACAGGCTTTCTAACAGAATGAAAAGAGTCCCTAAAATGAAGGGACGTAAACTTGTTTCTGTTGATGTTATTTTTTTGTTTCAGCTTGTCTGGGTTCATTTGCAAATATCCACCTGCTTAGTCTCACTCTGCTGGGGCAGGTTGGTTGTTTCCCCCACAGAATTAGCCTTCTGGAGGGCTGGCCGGAGACACTCCACAAGACTGAAAGATGATTTGGAAATAAGAAAAAGAAAGCCTATTTACGTACTGCTGGGGTTAACCAGGGCAGATTCTAAGGGAGGGTATCTCAAATCTACCTCATGACAGTTATTCTGCCAAAGAAAGCTAATGGAACTGTGATGGAACAGATATTTTGCTTTTGCTAAAAAGGCCATAGACAGTAGATTTACCAAGATTGTTTTAAGGGATACGCTTTCCCTCTCGGAGAGTGTCCATGCATTTCCCTCCCCTCTCGCCTTCCCCAGGTGCATTGCCTTTGCCTTCCTCCCTCCTAAGCTCCAAGGGCCGCCCTTCTGTCTCTATAACTTGGTTCCTGAGCCCATGCATTCCAGCTGGCTCACTTCTGCTACCTCTGTGGTGTTCTAAATAAAATTTCTCTTATAATTAGGGAATAAGATTATTTTAATATACTTACTGTTAGCCTTGACAATTAAAAAAAATTTTCTGTGAAACTCAGGTCTTCAAGTTGTACATTTACTAACCAAAAGTGTAAATGCTAAATAGTAAAATGCTACCACAGACTTGTTTTAAAGAAAAAAAGGAAGTGCATTTATTATATTTGATAATGAAATATTGATCTTTGTGTCTACATATTTAGCAAAACTGTAACTTTTTCTTAAAAGTTATCATGTACATAGAAAGATCATTTCTCCCTTCACTAGCTCCTAAGGTATAAGGGAATATCACCCATCCACTACGTTAGTAATTTAAACTCTATATGTCCACCCAGTTAGATAAAGGGGCGTTAGAGATTCGCTAAGATGCTTAGGAAAAAAGTCCTTTACTGAGCTGTATTTTGATCCCACACACATCTGTGCTGTGTGGTTGTTATAAGAATTAATCACTTCGAAACTACTTCTGTTCACAATCGCAGACAATCTAGACCAGGCAGGCTTTTACATTATGCATTATGTTGTCATTATACCTATATGAGTGTTCCATGCCATTGCAGTTCCTGTCATCAGTGATTTTCAAAATCTCCTGTGTTCAGCCAGTGGGTGTCTGCTCATACTGGCTCCTTAGCCCTTTGACAAGACTCAGTAATTTTCAGTAGTTTTCTTCTTGCTCTCAGACATAGAATAATCCAAGCTGTGTCCTGCACATACCTCATCCCCAACTATGAGCTGATTAATTCTCCCCGGAGTTCTTGTTCTCTTCAGTGGGGGGTGGTATGTAGAGGCTGACAGGTGCCCGCGTGCTAATACTGCATTGCTACCAGGCTGATCATTGTTTTATCTGGGTACAGTGGGTAACTCGAGGATGTGCACAATAGAAATATTCTGAGACTGTGTACTCAGATATTCCAGTTCAAATTCAAGACATCATTACTGAATAGCTTTATCAAGCTTTAATCTCTATCTTCTGTTATTCTCAATAAAAGTTGATTCTCAAAAACTCTATCAAGTTTGCTCATTTACTTTTGACACACACGCCCACTCACTGACAAATTATTCTCACACAGCAGTCTCATGATAGTGATATAAACACTACCACCAGTGATATTATCATTGACAACTGTTTAAATTCTAAAGTTTTTTTATCAGTAGTTTTGTCTCATTAGGGTTGTACAGCCCAATTAGTATTTTAGAATCATAGAGAATATTTTCTTGTCTCTGTGGCTTTATTAACAATTGGATACAAAAAGTATTCTTTTTAATTTGATTTTAAGCGTCAAGAATTTATCTCTTGAGATTTAGTTTTGTTTAATCTAACACACGGTATATTTACCTGGTGCCAGGGACTCTGCGAACGAAGATATATTCAAAGAAATATAGTTTCTATCTCTGTGTTTGCACAATTTCCACCTCTCTCTATGAGTAATGCTTTTGCTTAAATTTCAGTTCAGCTTCATTTAAATTAAGTTTAATTTAATTTAAAATAAGCTAATTTAGCTTTAAATCTAGGTTTGTCTTTTTTTGTTTTAAGAACCTCTAACCAAATATGGTTGTATGGTTATATGCAGACGCACCTATTAGTGTCTCTTTTTAAAAAGAGATTTTATTTATTTATTTTTAGAGAGAGGGGAAGAGAGGGAGGAAGAGAGGGAGAGAAATATCAGTGTGAAAGAGAAACTTTGATCAGTTGCCAGGCATGTGATCTTACTGACCGGGAATCGAACCAGTGACCTTTCACTTTGTGGGACAATACCCAACCAATTGGGCCACACCAGGCAGGGCTATTAGCACCTTCTTCTTTGATAAACTGTAACAAATTGGTGTTCTTTCCACTTTGTCGCTTGATATTTTCTGAATGTCACTTGATATTTTCTGAACATCAAGTTACTGTAGTATGTCAATATATTTATCATTCCTTTTATCCCCAAATGCATAATAATCCATTCCAAATTCATCCATTTTGAGATGAATTTAAGAAGTCTTTGTAAATGGTCATTGAGGGTAGTTTCTCATCTTTTGCGGTTGGAAACAATTCTTCAGTACATCGTCTTGCACATTTGTCTTTTTAAATTTATTTTTTCAAAAATGGTGTTACATTAGATTCCTAGAAGTGGGATTATTGGGTCGAATGGGAAATACATGTGTGATTTTGCTCACTACTGCCAAACTCCCCTTCCTGGGGGCACTATGGTTTTACTGTCTCTCCAGCAGTGTGTTAGCATGCTTCCGGTCCCACAGCTGCCAACAGAACAGGTTGTCACAATTTTACCCCCAGTGTTATAGATGAGAAATGGTACCTCGGCGTGGTTTTAAATTTCTTTATATTATCATGAGTGAGCTGAGCATTTTTCAGAAGGTAATGGGCCATTTGCATTTCTTTGTCTGTAAACTCCCTTTCATATGTTTAGACTGCTTTTCTCTGGATTTTCAGCTGCTGTCTGCTGTATGAAGCTCTTCATATATTAGAAATATGAATTCTGGGTAGCAAATATTTTTCCAAGTTTGTCATTTTTTTGGTTGCTTGTTAGTGGCTTGTGGCACATACCGAAAGGTAGATGACCAACATTATGTAGATAAGAGAACTATTACTCGGATCAGGGATCTAGATGTAACCTAAATATCACCACAACATGTTAGTTAACAAAGCGAAGACTGGGGGAACTCTGTTCGACGAACCACACAGTTTCAGACACAAACAATAATGGCGCAAGAACAAAATGTTCAGAACAGGGGAGTCTATTGACGGGCTGCAGTATTGTTTTCTTCTATGGAACTGTTTGGTGACAGACGAAGACATTTTTCGGGAACTTGGCACATAAGGGAGGAGCCACAGGTCAAGTTTAGGCCAGGGGTAAAGGTGGCTCCATTCTGAGTCCATGGATTCAGGACTTCTGAAGTTAGGACTGTTTTAGGTTCTGGAGCCAGATGAAACCCGAAATTTAGAGGCATTTGTATAAGCATCTCTGAGGACCTGTGTCAGTGGCTCCTTGACTTTATTGCTTTGGTTATGTGCCTGTGCATGTCTGTGAACATACGTGCTTCATTCAGCCCATGTCTGCGGAACATCTCACGTCATTGTTGCGAGAAACCGAGTCTGTAGGATAAGGTGCGATCTGTCTGGGATGTCAGTGGTCCAGTTCAGGAATCTGGCAGGCTCTGGCCTCCATATAGCATACTCCTAGTCTCCTATTCAATTCCATTTTGTATTCCCCTCCGAAATTCTGTGCATCCTCCCGACCTGGACATAATTACTTGCTTATGTTAAACTCAGTAAATGACTACACTAGTACTCTTCATCACACTTTGTTCATTGCTAAAGTTCTGGAATGTCTCCCAAAGCAATCACCAAGCTTAAAAGACTGTAGTTGAATAAAACAACTTTATGGATATGGGACAGTTAAAAACATGTTTCTGTTGTTTATTGTTTCCTCTGAAGAGTTATAAATATATCCACAAAAGATTATGTGATCAGAAAAAAGTAATAAAATTCTTTGTTCTTAATGCTTAGCACAGACATTCATGTCTCTGTCTTCTTAAAAATGTCTATACATTGTTATAATAAAATATGGACTGTTTTTCCAGAAGTAGACAGTGAAATCAGAAAATAGAGAGTTTACACCCTTTCACCTTCCATTTCTAACCATAATGCTGATCGTGACAAACAACCTCTGTTCAGATTCTGGTTTTGTGATTATTGAATTTAACAAAAGCAAGGTAAAGACTTCCCCTACATGGTATATGATTTTCAAGATGTGCAAAAAACAATTTTGTCTCAGCTAAATTATTCTGTGGATTACACAAGAATTTTAAGTACTAAGCAAAAAGTTTTGCTCTTGATTTTTTTTTTGGTAGGGGGAAATCCATGAAACCTTTTCCATGTATCACAGGAAACAAGGGGAGTATTACATGGGATACAAAAAGCTTCATATTACCGTTAATCTAATGGTCATAACTGTAAATGCTATTAGAAAATGCACATATTAAATTAAATGATGCTCACAAGCTCTGAGCTTGCTGCGGGCAATGTGAAGAGGATTTCCTCACTGCTTCCCTAAGGGAGCCGGGCGGGGGCTCTCTCACACCCGCTGCCTCCTCACCATCCATCATTTCAAAGAGACACATATCGCCTCCAAAGTGCTTTAAGGCAGCTGCAAGTAAGTGCCACTTTGAGTTAAATGCATTATTAAACTGTCGGGAAATTTCACATCATGGGTCATTTATCTATGCTAAATTGGGTCAAAAGCCTCTGCACATGCCTAGATAAATGAGAGAGATGAGCAAATTCTCCTGTGGCAAGTAGCTCTTTGACAAGCTTTATGGGTGTGGCTTATTTATTTATTTATTTATTGAGTAGCCCTGGGGAAAGGGGGTTTTCCTGTGTGTGTGTGTGTGTGTGTGTGTAAGAGATTATTTTAAGAGGTAATCAAACACTGTATAGAATCATCTGCTCTGTAGTTAGATATTCACCACCACTCTGATGAGTCTAGAATGAAATGTTGCAGAAAACATAAATCATCATATTGTCGTTAATTTGGGAAACATTTAAGTATGTCATGTACCATAAGAAGTAGAGAATGCAAAAATTATTATTATATTTTAATGCATAATTCTACTCTGGAGGCCTTACCAGAATGGTGGGGGAAAAATCTTATTGCCTTAGTGGATTTATATACTCCTGTGAAGGGAGTGGGCATGTGGAGAAGAGCGGCATTAGACGCTTCAGAGTTTAAAGGGCCACAAAGGGGAGCGATGCCCTGAGTAGGGCCTTGCCAGATAGAGAAAGTCTTGAAGTCTGGTTCCAGGGTGAAGAAACAGGAGGAAGTCCCAAAGTAGGTGTGCATTGACTGTAGAGGTCAGATTGGCCTTCCAAACTGGGACAGTTTAGAGAACGGGAGTGGGCACGATTAATAATTAAGCTGGAGGAACAGCTAGAAACCGGATCTGCCCCAGGGACGTTGAGACGTGGTTAACTGGGCTGTGCACCCGTCTCTGCCGCATCTCCAACACCGAGCTGACCCATTGGCAAAGGCAGCTCACTCACAACCCTGGGCCTGCGCCCTGTGTCACTGACCTGGGCATTTTAAAAAGGTTGACGTGGTAAATATGTTACATATATTTTACCCTAATCCAAACAAAAATGCAATCCATAATCTTAGAAATAGGGGTACATGTTTTTAGGTAAACACTTAACAAGGTGTTACAAAGATACAGAGAGGAGACACGATGAAACATAAATTATTCTGATTGAACAGATTTGTTTACTTTTGTTTTAATGGATCTTTGATGTCCTAGTAAATTGCAGAATTTTGTGATTCTGCCTCTATCATTTATTTCATCAAACCTTATTATCCATCACTCTTAAGTCTTTGATATATTAGGAGAGAAAAGGAAGAAGCGGGAGCCAGAGACCTGGAGAGAGAATTTTCCTGAATAATTAAACCTTTTGTCTTCTACATAATGAGCACTTATTGAGCATCTAATGAATGTTTTTGTCATATAGTCAATGGTTTATGTCCCAAAAACCTGAAGTCTCATTGGATTCTTTGCTTAATCTCTTGAACAAATCAAAAATCATCATACTTGGTACCTTAATTGACATATAATTCACATGCCATACAGTTCACTCACTAAAGTATAAAATTCAATGGTTTCTAATATATTCACAGAGTTGTGCAACCATTGCCAAAATTGAGTTTTAGAGTATTTTTATCACCACAAAAGAAATCCTGTTCCCATTAGCAGTTACTCCCCACCTTTCCCTGCAGAATTCCAACCCAGCCCCAGGTGACCACTCACCTACTTTCTGGCTCCAAAGATTTGCCTGTTCTGGGTGTCTGGTATAAATATAATTATGCAAAATATGGTCTTCTGTGACAGCCATCTTTTGCTGATCATATTTTCAAGATTTATCCACAGTGTAGCTTACATCAATACTTCATTCTTTGTGTTACCAAACAGTGTTCCATTGTATAGACCTACTGTGTTCTATTTATTATTTGTTTGTTTATGGGCATTTGAGTTGTGTACACATTTGCTTATTATGAATGATAATGCTGCAATGAAGACCCACTTACAAGCTTTTTGTGTAGATGTACATTTTTATTTCTCTTAGCTATATTTCTCAGAGTAGAATTGGGGGGTGAAATGCTCATTTTCTGGTTATCCTTTTGAGGAACTGCCAAGCTGTTTTCCAAAGTGACTGCCCTGTTTTACACTCCCACTGGCAACATATAAAGGTTCCAATTCTCCCACACCTTTGATGCTTGCTATCACCTGATTTTCTTTTTTAAATTATAGCCAGCCCTATGTGTGTGAAGTGGTTTCTCATTGTGGTCCTGACTCGCACTGTTCTGATGGCTAAAATGGCGTTGAGATGTGCCTTTGGCTGTGTTCGTCAGCCTGGGCCACTGTAACAAAACACCATACCCTGGCTGGCGTAGCTCAGTGGATTGAGCGCGGGCTGCGAACTAGGCATCGCAGGTTCGATTCCCAGTCAGGGCACATGCCTAGGTTGCAGGCCATGTCCCTCAGCAACCGCACATTGATGTTTCTCTCTCTCTCTCTCCCTTCCCTCTCTAAAAATAAATAAATAAAATCTTAAAAAAAAAAAAAACACCATAAACTGGGCCTCTCAAATGGCAGACGCAGTTCCCGCAGTTCTGGAGGCTGGAGGTAGAAGATCAGGTGCTGATGGATCTGGCTCGTGGTGAGGGCCTGCTCCCTGGCTCGTGACCACTGCCTCCCCTCCATGTGCTCACCTGGCCTTTCCGCAGTGCATGTGTGTGGACACAGAGCCACCAGTCTCATCAAATTGGGGGCTAGGGCTTCAACACGTGAATGTTGGGAGGATGCAAACACTTAGTTCATAACATAGATTATTTGCTTATCTTTGTGAGTATTGGAGGGATGTCTACTCAGTTCCCTTGCCCATTTTATTTTATTTATTTGTTTTTATCCTCACCTGAGGACATGCTCATTGATTTAGAGAGAGGGGAAGCAGGGGAGAGAAACATTGATGAGAAAGAGAAACATTGACCGGTTGCCTTCTCATACGTGCCTGACCCAGACTGAACCTGCAACCTGGGCATGTGCCCTGATCAGGAATTGAGCCCTCGACCTTTTGGCTTATCGAATGATACTCCAACCAACTGAGCCACACCAGCTAAGGCCCTTTGCCCATTTTTACTGGATTATTTATCTTTTGTGTTTTCGAATTGTAAGTAAATTTTCTAGACTCTGGTTTCTTAATCAGGTATATGATTTGCAAATATTTTCTTTCATTTTATGGATTGTCTTCATTTGTTTTTGTTATAGTATCTAATTCAATTCCATTGTGTTAATGGGAAAAGCCTGGTTCTTCTGGCTGACGAGGTAAAGAGTTACAGATCAGCAAATCCATTAGTGTGCAAAGCAGGATATGGGCAATCCATTAGTGTGCAAATCCATCAGGGCAAAGCAGGATATGGGCAGCAAAAGTAAGGATGGCCAGAGGCCAGCATGGCATGCGGGGGGGTGCCCCAGGTCCTTTGTTCTGAAGGCTTACATAGTTGGCGGGATGGAGGTGAAGAAGTTACATATTGATTGAAGGGTAAAGGTGGTGTTACCTTTCCCTGAGGGGATGTAACTACACAAACTTAGGTGTGTGGGGGGGTCTGCTAGCCTGAATCCTTATCTTGCTCCCGACCCCATTTGTTCATCTTGTTGTAAAACAGATCCGTGACCGGAGGCAGTTAACTAAGGTTGGCGCAGTTACCCAAAGTTGTTTATGGGCTCTTCCTGTAAGCATTAGGGACTCCCTGTAAAACAGATAGTGACCAGAGGTAGACAACTAACCACATTGTTCATGGGCTTCTTCCTTTGGGCACTGTGGACCCTCTCCCACCTTTCAGGCCTTGAAATGAATACACAGTTTCAAGGCTTTTTTCTCCAGATCGTGGAAACGATACATAGAATTTCCAAGGCTTCCCTCCTCCTGTGCTAGCATAGTGTTTCTTGTGATGTTGAAACACTTGGCAATATTATTGGACCAGGCTCAGGACTGCTGAGTTAGTGGGGGAGACATGTCTCCTTCCTCCCTGCCTTGGTTTACTGCTCATGCTACCTAAGTGCTAAAAGGCATTTCCTGGCAACCAGGACGCTAGACGCTGGCCAGGAACAGCAGCACAGTCTCAGAGTTCTTCCTGTGCTGTCTCCTGCCTCAGTTGTAGTGGGAGAAAATAGTTTGCATGATTTCAGTTCTTTTAAAAGTACGAAGGCCTGTTTAAAGTCTAGCATACTGTCCAAGTTGGAGAATGTTACATATGCTCTTGAGAAGAATTTATGTTCTACTCTTGTTGGCTTGAATGTTCTATCAATGTGTGTATGGTTTATAGTGCTGTTAAAATATTCTGTTCCCTTGTTGATCTCCCTTGTTTTCTATCCATTGCTGAAAGTGGAATATTTAAATGTCCAGCTATTATAATGTAATTCTGGCAGAGTGACAAATGTAGGCAATGCTAAAGATGGTGTGTTGGTATACTTGAATATAAAATTTTAGTCAAAACAGCATCTCTCAGTAGAGATACTGGTACAGGAGACAGCTCTAATCTCTACTGCATAGATTATACATCACGGAAGGAATTTACTCGCAGGTATTTTGTATACAGCAATATGTTCAGAGGCTTTTCCTCCCCTTATTTTTTTTTCTCCTGGAGTTGCCCAAGAGCAAAATGCCAGAAAAGGCAAACTAAGGCTTGCTCTATAATTAGGAGAAGACAGTTAAAGGAAGTTTTATTTTTCTTTCTTTTTCTGTCTCTCTGGAGGAGCCAGAGCTGCTGGCAGCTGAAAAAAGTCACACACAAAGGTTCTGGTGCCAAGCTGGCTCGAGTGCCAGAATCATGCGTATTCCTTTGAAAGGGATTGTGACTCCAGGCTAAGAAACCCGACACTGGCAGGAGGGAATGTCCTCATCAGGGTCTGAGCATTTGCATTTAGTAACCAATTTGCTCCATCCAGAGATAGCTTTATTAGTTATTACAGAATATAAAACACTATCCCCCTGCAAAGAGGAAAAAGAATCATCCATTTGTCTTTTAGGACTTAAAATTGTGTGATTTCTTAATTACCACAGGCTTGGTTGGAAGTAGGTCTTTGGATGAAAAGCAACCCCGTTAACATAAGGTCTGCACCTGTGCAGGTGTGTTCGTCTGTGCTTTGAAGGGGAAAGAAGTGGCCAAAGCTCAGAACGTATGCAAGGGCACACACCTTAATATTCATAGGTTTGGACGTATAGCTAAGTTAGGAGTCATACTAATTGTCCCAAAGAGCAACATTTACATCTATGAAGAAAAATAGAAGCTCCCCCCAAAAAATAGAGAGAGAGAGGGTTTGGACGATGTTTTGGGTTGGTCAAAAAGTAAGTTTGTTGGCTTTTCCCATAAGCTGGCTCTAGCAGCGCTCCATTGTCTTGAACCTCATCTAAAACAGTTTTGTTAGATTGCATTGTGACACCTGTCACAGCAGCGTGCATTTAAAATAGCTCATCTAAACTGGTGAATTTTTGTGTAGCCATCTTAATATTGAAGATGGAAGAAAATAAGTAGCATTTTCAGCATATTATGTTTTATTTATTTCAAGAAAGGTGAAAATGCAACTGAGACACAAAAAAAGATTTGGGCCGTGTATGGAGAAGGTGCTGTGACCGATCGAATGTGTCAGAAGTGGTTTGTGAAGTTTTGTGCTGGAGGTTTCCCGCTGGACGATGCTCCGTGGTTGGGTGGACCAGTTGTTAATAGTGATGAAATCGAGACATTAATTGAGAGCAATCAATCTTATACCACAAGGGAGATAGTCAACATACTCAGAACATCTGATCTATAAAGTTATTGTTGAAAATGAAAAGTGTGTCTTTTATGGGAAAAAACCATACGGACTTTTTGGCCAAAACGATATGTTCGTATCTGCTGAGGAAACATCAGACCAGATGATAGGTCAATAACCCCACAGTGCATGGAGCATACTTACACCCCAAAATAATTCTTTATTGTTGTTTGGTTACAGTTGTCATTTTTGTTTGAAATTCAAATGTGTAGGTGCTTTATATTTTAATGTACTAAACATGGCACCCTTAAGTCACTCGGGATAATTGGAAGGACCAGAACTCCAGCTATACTGCCTACCTCCCAGCTTGCTTGCAATATTGATAGAAATAGCTAACATGCACTTATATGGACTGTAGTAAATCAGTGGTTCAGTGGAGAACTGCTTATTAAGCCCAAGTGGTGTGGACCTTAAGACACTCCAGGTCCCTCAAGTCTTGGGTAAGATACCCTGAGACGGGAGTTCTACTGTATTTCCTGAGGAATTATGTTTCGGTTAGCCACTGTGGTCAAAATACTGTGGCATGATCACATCGTCATTATTGGCTCCTGGCCTTTCCAGTCTCACTTTCCTCCTGGTATTTTAATTTTCTTCTTTTTAAAAAATTATTTATTAGTTTTTTAGAGAGAGAAGGGAAGGAGAGAGGGGGAGAAACATCAATGTGTTGTTGCCTCTTGAGCACCCCCTACTGGGCACCTGGTCCAAAACCTAGGCATGTGCCCTGACTGGGAATTAAACCAGTGACCCTTTGGTTCTCAGGCCCATGTTCTATCCACTGAGCCACACCAGCCAGGGCTGGTGTTTTAGTTTTCATCTTCTCTTTGCTGTGGGCAGTACCAGTGTGTGGAGATTTATTTGTACTGCAGTTAGAAGCTCAGTGGAAGAGTCAGGCCTGAGTTTGTGTCCCTCCGCTTGGCAGCAGCGCGCCTTTGGTCCTGTGACTCTCTGAGCCTCAGTGTTCCAAGTTGTCAAATGGGGTCATTTTGACTTGACCAATATTCAGAAATGCAAGCTGTCCCACTGACGAATGCCTGGCACAGCAGGAAGAATTAAACATTAACTATCTCAATGACTCTTCGTAGGGAAACTCTGCAGGCACACCCCTGCCATAAGGAGCCAGAGCCCCGCTTTGATGTTCGACCACTGCCAGTGTTGAAGGGTCCCTCGCCTCCTCCCCACTCTCTGCCCCTTATCTGACTGAGCAAGCTACCCAGCCTGGGTGCAGCCGACTTTGGCGGCAGGAGGAAGTTCAAAAGATAGGAACGCATACTTGAGGCCCACTCCCTCAGCGGGGTAAAAATCTCGAGCCATTCTCTTTCCCTATTTCTCGAGCCATTTTAGGACTAGCGTGGTAAGCCTGCTCTGCTTGCCCATGAAAGACTCATTCTGTGAGTCACAGCCATGTTCGTGTCCTCGTGTGCACGCGCTGTCTTTAGTCTCAACATCCGTACCACATTTTGGATGAAGATCCGTCCTATCTCTAGAGTGGCTTCCAAACAACACTCTTCTTTCTCCCAACTTTGAGTTGAGAGCTATGACTTAAACAATAAGATGAACTCACCCCAAATCGCACAAGCTGATAAATTATGGATCGTGGTTGGACCAGGGAGCTGTAACTCTAAAGCCCCATCTTACCCATTACACTGTGGTGTCAGAAATAGAAAATGAGGAAATTCTTGTGAAATGTCTAGTATAATACCAGACACATATTTAATGCCCCATAAATACATGCCACACCTGGGTGGAGCTGGGAGGCTGACATGAGTGGACATCAGTGGAGATTAACACCATGTTTTGCCATCTCTGTAGCAGTCAGAATTTTCCTACCATTAAAGGTTTATGGGTTTTACTAACAACCACCCGATGCTGGGAAACATGCCGCACCTCTCTCTCCAAAGCACTGAAAATGCAGAGCTTCCATCAGCCCAAGACAACATGTTTATTTTTGAGTCTCACGTCTTCCATCCCCTGCTTGTTTGCTGGAGGCTGCTGGCTGGTGACCGGCGGTGATGGTCTCCACCTGTCACCAGTGGGCAGTGTGCCTGTGCCTTGCCTCTCACAGAGACCTAAAGGATGTGCTTTTGAAAGTTGCCTGGGAGGTCGAGGCTCTGCTAAGACACTTAAGAATCCCGGTATGCACTGTGAAGTACGGTGAAACCCACCCTAACCAGGGAGTGATGTCCCTCTGATATACCAGGAAATCATTGGCAGGACACACCTGGATTGGCAGAATGGGATGGCTGGGGAAAATACTGGATTTTGTTTTAGAATAATCAGAGTCATGACTACAGATACTTCTGAGCTAACTCTGGTGGTTGGAGTATATTTGTTCTCTTTAAAGGGTCCTTGGGTTTTATTTTTCACAGCAGAAAGATATTAGGGGACAGAATTACTATTAGAGCTGAAAATATTTTTGTTGTCAATAGAATCTTTTCAAGACGTAAGATACATCTGCTCACGGAATCCTGGAATATTAAACTGGTCTCCCTAACAGCCATTACTAATTACTTCTCCCCATCCTCCTACTCTCCTTGTGGGGAAAAAAAAAAAAAAAAAGCTAACTAATGTTGCAACCAGTACTACTGCTCCTAGTAATAATAAGTAAACATTCCCCAACAGTAGCCAGTTGGTACACCACACACTATTCTAAGTGCCTTGCATGTGGGATTCTATCCTCCTTGCGATATGGCAGAGCAGGTTTATCATCACATTCTTTTTCTGAATGAGGAAACTGACAGATGGAACTATGTTAATGTCATTCAACTATCTGATAGCCAAGCAAGGATCTGAACCCAGGTCTTTATGACAGTAGAGACTGCTGTTATCACTGGCTCTTTGACATCTACATATAGTCAGTATTACTTTGTCTGACATCTCCTGAGGAATCAGCTCTCAGAGAGCTGTGCTAATTTGTCCAAGGTTGAAGGGCAAGAATTCTGGAATCTAGGTTTTCTTGGCAATAGATAAACACTGACTCTCATTTTATGCCAGGTAAGTAACAGTGGAGGGTGAAGCCTACATTCTCAGTGGTACCTTTCCTAGCCCTGGTGCTAAGTAAAGGGCCTCACTTTGGAAAGGGCACTTTGCACACTAGCCGGAAGCTAAAACTCTGAGAGAAGGTGAGCCGGGCTCAGTGGATGAATTAGACAGGCTGAGATCTGTGGAAGCTCTACATATCCATCTCCACCTTTCTATCTCCCGTATAGTTTTTCCTAATCGTACTTCCTCTGCTTTTCAAGCAGGGACACTTCTCTGCACGTTTCTCCATGAGCCCATGATGCATTGCCTCTGTCTTGTTTTAGTGTCTCTCTCGCAGCCCTGCAGTGATTCACTTGTCTGCATTTCCTGTTAGACTCTAAGCAACTTGAAGGTGGGAAGCACAGTATGCAATATTGTCATCCCAGGTTTCTCAGGTAACAGGCACTAAAGATATCCCTAATAGTTTTACAGGTGGCTGACTGATTAACACCCATTGAATTGCCAGGAGTTACAAATACTTTTGCCTCTTTCGTTGGAGAAGGGGAAGAAAAGGTAAGAGGTGAAATGCAAGGGCCCAGGGGGAGCAGCATGCAGGGAGTCCTGGTGGTATATACTGGTGCAGCCATGTGCCTTTTCTCACTCTGTAAAGGCCCTGTGAAGGGCAAACTAAGGTTACATAGAAAATGGAATGTTATTTATAAATAGATTAGTCAATGGCAGACGTTTCTCCTGAACGTAACAGCATGCTACTGATTCAGATGACCCCAGGGCACAGAATACCGGGTAGCGTCGAGTCTTTGATGTTTTCTGGGAAACAGTGCATTCAGTGAATGCTCTCTCATGTGTAGAATGGGATCAGTGTTATTCACCAGATGACCTTTCAAGTGTTACGGAAAGACAAGGGGCTTCCGAGGGTGAGAAATTGCATCCAAAATAATTCTTTGATTTGCTTAGAATGCTTTGCAGGGGAGCATTCAGAATGAGTAATAAAGAGGGGAAAAAGGTACATACTAATGTAAGAAGCAACTTGAACACTCCACTGTTGAACATCATGAGGTATTTTACTAATTGGCTGAAGAAGAAAACATATTTTTAAAAGGAAAAGCATGACAGGCATTATGGAGCTGAGCTGGAGAGAGCGTTTTAGGGAAATCCTCCACGGTATTGTAGAAAGATTAGCAACCCTTGCAATCCTGACACGGCATCCGTACATATTCAGGGCAAATTTTTTCCTGAAATGTCAGCATATCACGTCACGAGTTCCTGTCTGATTTCCTGCCTGTTCATATATTTAGGTCTCTTTAGGAATTGTTGATTTCCAGCCATGCATTTCCCCCTACTGGGTAACACACTGAATATTCAGGGTGGTAAGAAATCAAAACCTCGAATTTGTCAGTACTGTGGCACCTGGCTTATACCTGCCCTGAATATGGGAGTGGAAGGGAAAAGCCTGCGTGGGTGGCGTCTGTATAACAGGGAGACAAATGAGTGTGGTTCACCAGCCTCTTTTGTTCATGGGGGAGAAGTTGGTTATCGATAGAAAATCCTACCTATCACCAGGGCATCTGTGGGTATGGAAGGGACGCTCCCCCGATCATTTTCTTTTGTGGGGAGGGAAAAATAAAACGAAACAATAAAATGATATGTGAAAAGATATCTGAGTAAAAGAGAAGAGATAGCATAACAGAAAACAGTTTTTGCATTGCTGTAAAATGCAAAGCATTGGATACATTGTCACATACAGTCCTCATGACCATACACTGAAAAAAATATCACCACTACTTTTATTAAAAAGTCAGCTAATTTTTTTTTCATGGGTAAAAAAAATAGTATTGTCTTACTAGACTGCAAAAATCTCTAAGGCAATGCCAAGTTTTTGCTGAACTTACTAGTTACAGAAACTCTGATGCTTACTGGGGGAATATGCACTCAGAAGACAGTTGTCCCACTCAGTAGCTGCATGACCTCAGACAGGTGACTGTCTCTGAGCCTTGTCCTTGTTGTTAAGAGGGGAATAGCAGTAATTTGTACTTGCAGATAGACTGTTATATGTCCAACATTTCACATAAAAATACGAAGAATAATTTGTAGTCACGGTGGTGGTGGTTGGGACAATGGTCACGATGATAATGATGCTTAATATGTTTACGCAAGGGGGGAAGAGAAAAAGGATTGATTTTCCCTTTCCCTTTAGAAATGCAGCCATCAGCAACACTCACACTGACCAAGAGAAGCTTGTGTGGGGGTCAGGGAATCTGAAGGACAGAGGGGTCTCAGTCAGCTGGAAACCACCCCGGGCTGGGCTGGGAGGTACACAGAAGCCTGGAGATGGCCAGCAAGATGCCCTGCAACCACTGTGACGTAGGTGACATATTTAAATCTCTGCTAATCTGGCATTGGAAGGAAGGGTTTATCAGATTTACATATTTGGTACTGACTTAATGTAAGTCCTGCATTCTTTTGTGTCCGTTAAACTTCATGAGATAGCTAGGGGCTATGAGTGACAAGGAAGGGACAGAAGAACACAGAGAGCCATAGTCAAGGCTGTACTGTTTGTTGCCATGGGATGAGGAGAAAAAGGAAAAGTTTTGAAGAGATCGGAGGGAGAGGTTGAATTGGATCTGAGAGGGACTGGCATCTGCAGGAGAGATTCCGAGCAGGTCACGGGGGTAAGAAATAGGTGGAGACCATAAGGGAGGTATTAGATTAGTGCAAAAGAGTGGAAACACCTACTACTACTAATGACAAAAGTACTGAAAGGTGGACTGGACCACTAGATGGGGCCTCCCCGTTTCTCAGAAGTATGCATGAGAAGCCAGGCCACCACTGGGAAAAATGTGTTTTAGGAGGAACCAAGCTGCCTGGAGCATAATATTGAGCTACATTACTCTAAGATGACTTTTAACCTAAATATGTAATAGCTCTGATTGAGTGAGCTATGCATTTTACATGGTATTTGTATTTTTATCATATTAACACCTGAAAGAATAGATTGACTCTGGTAAATGGAGGTAAAATGCAGCATCGAGCAAAATGACAACCATTACCATTATAAACGTTTAGCTAAGTTCAGAAACACAATATGTCTTTTTTGAAGGAATTGATAAAATTTTACTCCAATATGTACCTTCTGTTTTCCAAATATCTGTATCGTTCTTGCCCTGCCTTAGTCTAGTTAATTGCTGCTAGGTATTACAAGCAGGCCAGGCATACTCTTCAAGTATTGGAATTTAGGAATAATAGAGGTTTGGGTGATGGTTTTAGCTAGGGTAACAAAGAGCATTGTTATTTACTAGATAATGCTAACTTCTGTACTTTTGTGCAAATTAGTGCAGAATTTTCCAGCTCTCCATCTAAATTTTCCCAGTCGTTAGCGGTAATATTTTTCACTCAACAATTATTTTTGAGTTCCTGTCAGGTGGAGATCTAGGAGAGTGAATTGCACCTGCAGTCTGTCCCCAAGAGTGAACCGTCAGAATACTCTGAGGCTGTCTAAGGGGTGTGGGGGGTGGACACTTCCGAAGTGACAAGGAACATTGTATGTAAATGATGGGGGCGTGTCCCTGTTGGGGGCCTAGAGCATCCTGTGGGTCACGTGTGTCCAAACAGCGGGCAGCACGTGAATCTACATTTGCCCCTGTCCGAGCTGTTGACTCTCTGCTACTAGTTTTCTGGCGACTCATCATCTTTGGGAAAACAAGGCAGTTCAGAAACGAACTCATTAGCCCTCTCAGGCATCTAATAAGAGCTGTGATAACTACCGGCTCCAGTCCCTGGTTCCCTGTAGAGTAATTCTCGTTCATCTTACCCGTTCGTCATCGGATAACATTAACGTCTCAGTGAAAAACAATTTTCTTTCCAAAGTACTGCAGAAGGAATGTGCTGAGAGCAAAGAAGAAGCACTTGAAATTGTAATTAAAATATCTTCATATATAGCAGACATTCTGGTATCTTCAACCAAACCTCCCAAAATGAGGCTAAAATTCTCTGCTGTCTCCGCCCACACCTAAGGTATGTGGCCCGTAGCTCACAGTTACTTCTTTTATAGGGATTCTACAAAATCCCTGGATTAGCATGTTACGGCAATGCCTTCAATGAATTATGGCACATCTTTCACCGATCCCAGGTTTGATTCATGACCACCAATAAATCATATAGAATTAATATTGGTGACATGTAAAATGTAGCTTGTATAGTTGTGAGGAATTTATCCAGTGATGGCATGAGAGGGTCATCATCCTGAACTGATTTCAGAAGTTTAATCGAAGGTCAGGTGCTAAGCTGGGAGCCCTCTCCACAAGCAGACATATTTCAGGTGATGAAAATGAAATTTTAAGCCTATGAATAATGATACATACATAAATAGCTTGGATTTCTTAAGCCTTTCAGCAAGTGTAAATCACAACACATTAAGGGTTTAGGCTTTGAAATTCAGCTCAGCCTCACATTGGGCTTTGTGGTTGATTATTGTTTTCCAAATTGTTCAAACACATCGTTAATCAGGCTTGAGAGTCCTGGAATGAGTATTAAAGTCAGCACATGAGTTAGATCAGAGTCCGGATAGGAGACAAAATGTATATTTTGATTTATTTGATTAGAGTGGTTGCTGAAGACGTTATAGATTGCAACACCGTTCTCTTGCATTAGCCGGATGAGATCATTGTGCAGAAGTGGTGCGACTGTTCCTATTTGATGGAGAACGTTTGCAATGACAGAGACCAAAACATGAAATCTGCAAATCACTGTGTTTCTGGCTGTCTCTAAGTAATGCCTGCATTTGCTGGCTGTGAAATCTACTCTTGGCCAAGGAAAATATATTAGCAAGAACATCCTGAGAATTAAATTTTAAATGTCTGTTGCAGATTTTCAGTGTTTCACAAGCACAACCTTGTGAATAGGTATTTCTGTGGCTTTGGCCCTTTGTGGATTACAGGTGGTTTGATGTTTTTTTCTTCCCCATAAAGCACCTACCTATGAAATAGGAGGTAGTGATTATGATCACATTTTTTCCTTCCTGTGCTTTCTAAATTGCTCTGTGTGTCTTAATACAAGCGTATCTTATTATCACTGGATATAATACCATCAGAAGTCATTTTACCAGTCATTGATACAAAGATGGGGTCTAAAATCTAGAAGATCATGGAAAAAATATTTTGGATTGCTGAACTGGATCACCCAATTGTAGTCTTATAGAACTTATCGGCCTTTTGGAAAGTCTTGATATGGTCCCCAAAGTTAGTAGGTCCTTAACATCTATTACCATTGGTATTAGAATAAACAACTGTCTAAAATTTAGACCAGTGCTAATAATAACAAGAATAACAACAACAACAACAATAATAATACAACTGCTAATAGTTGAACTTATTTGCCATGGATTCTCTCATTGAATTGTTATGATCTGGATGATATTATAAGGCAGGCACTATTATTAATCAGTTTTAGAAATTAAAGGAGATGACATAACTTGTTAGGATTCAGTCATAAGCATCTGCCTCCAGGGACTGTGCATGGCCACTGTCTCTGTGTCTGCGCAGAGGCATCAAGTCCCCAGAAAGGCCTCGTGATGATGTTTGCCCAGAGCACCTGGGGCTGGTCAGCCAGCATAGTGCCTGGTTGGATGGGTCAGGACACAGTGGAAGAAAAAGGGCATAAAAGTTACGTTTCTTCCATATTAATTAGACTACCAAGGAATGCTATATGTAGTGCAGAGGTATGATACTCAAACTGGAAATGTTTTAAATTCTTCAAAAGTTACATGAAAATTGTGAAGAATGTTTTTTCACTTCTCTCTGAGGACCATTTGTTCTCACATTTCAGTGTGTTAAGTTTTTGCCATAAACAAGGGGGGTTGATGTTACAGGCTAGTTTAACACTAACTCATTCATAAGAATATTAAATTATTTTAGGCAAAGTGGCTGTGTCAAACTGAATAGAAATAAAGGGAAAGTGGTAATTAGACTTTGTTAAAATATAACCTCCAAGGATATTAAATATGCAAGAGCTCATCCATGAAAAATTAGACTGTAAGAGGTTACACCATGTATTGGCTTATTTTGTAAGATATCAAATTACCTCTCATGAATAAATGTGACTAATAATGGTAACTTTATAATTTAATGCTATAATATTAAAAATCCTTTTTGATTCAAAAAACTATATATTTTATCCTTTTTTCATTACCAAACTCTATACAGGTAATTAAATGAATAATTTCTATTGACTTTAACAAATTTTGAGAAGTTTTATACTTTAAACTCCATTAGCAAAATATTTTAATAAATGCTAGTTAAATGAGTCCTGAGATTTAAATTAAAAATGGGAAATAGTAACACAAAGTATTCTACCTCATGGTAATCATATCAAATAGCCTAAAAAATTAAAGTGAGGGTCTTCCTTATGAGCCAAGCAGTTTGGCTGAGATTATAAGGACAAATATGATCAGAGAAAAACAATTGCAAATGACTTACAATATTCAAAATCTAATGTCATCTGCCCTGGCTGGTGTAACTCAGTGGACTGAGTGTGGGCCTGTGAACCAAAGGGTCACTGGTTTGATTCCCAGTGAGGGCACATGCCTGGGTTGCAGGCCAGGTCCCCAGTAGGGGGTGCATGAGACGCAATCTCACATTGATGTTTCTCTCCCTCTCTTTTTCTTTCCCTTCTCCTCTCTCTAAAAATAAGTAAATAAAATCTTTTAAATAAAAATAAAAAAATAAAAATTTAATGTCATCTTATCAAAGGAAAGACAGCATCTTTACCATTATTTAATTTTTTCCCAATCTCCCCCAAAATTAAAAATTTAACTATTATTTAAGACCTAATGCAAATTTATCTTTTTTTCACCTTCTCCTCCTTTGGAACTTGTCACTCCTTGAACACCTCTGTATCACTTATTGGTAACCCCCATAACCCAACTATTCTGGAACAAAGAGATTCAGTATAAACTAGAAATGTGTTTGCTGAACTTCTTAGTTGTTTTATCTTCTATAAAAATGTTGCCACTGCTGAGTGTTGATCCCACTGAAGGCTTTTCTGTTCAGCAAGTTTAGAAGATGCCATGCATTAAGTAGACCAAGCCCCTGCCACCATTGCCCCACGTGGTTCTGATGCCCCGTATCACCGCATTCTCCCTTCGTCATGCCTGGCCAGTCCAAGAATTGGCAGATGACTGTTTCCTTGCAATCTTCCTCAGTATCCTCTTGTTAAAAAAATTTTTGGTGTCAGTCAATCTACCAACAGTTCAAATTTAGAAATTACTGACTTATTTATTGGAATTATTTTTAGCACCCCCAGCTGGAGATTCGTCAAGACTTCTGGGTTTGCTTTGTTTTCTCTCTTCCAAGGGCTGATGCTAATATTTTAAATCTTGGCTTCCTCCCCTATGCAGCAAAGAAGGAAGGAAACTGCAAAACACTTTTTTTAAATATTGAAGATTAAAGTGGTATCAGTAGTTTAACTACTGTGTTAAGGGGCCAGTTCTCTGAAAACTTCTCTAGAGATTCAAAACAATCCCAAGCAAAGTTTTCTTTGTACATATCAACAAGCGCATTCTAAAACTTATATGGAAAGGCCAAGAGCAACCAAAACAAGCTTGGAAAGGGTGACACGGCAGGGAGAGTCACACTAACTCATTTTGTAATGTTTGATTAAGTTGTAGAAATGAAGATAGCGCGTTGCTGGCGGAAGAATGCAGAATATAGAATCCAGAAGTTAATGTGTACAAACATAGGCAAATGACTATGGATAAAGATAGGTGTTTTATACAAAAGAGCACATAGTGCATGGTTTTATTTATATGAAGTTCTAAACAGGCTAACTTAGTCCATAGTGAGGCAATCAGAATAATTGTTGCTTTTAAGGCCACGGAAGATTTTTTTGACTTGCAAGGGACATGAGAATATTATGGTGTGATAATGTTCTAACTTTTGATAAGGGGTGAGTTACATAGGTGGATGCATGTCAAAATTCAGTAAATGTATTAAGAATTGTGTGTTTCATTGTATTTAAATTTTATAACAACTAAAAATTACTGTGAATTCAAAGAAGAAAAAAAGCAGTAGGGAATTTTAAGTGCCTACCAAAATAGCCTAAGGTGGGAATTTGCAAGAACAAAATATTGTTATATGCACAGGCAAGATTCACCATAATTTCTTGGAATGGAGTTCTTCTTTCTTAGGAGACATTATAGGTGTCTCTGTCAGACTATAAGATGTTTTCTTCTGTTAGAGATTTGCTACATAGAATAGGATGTGGAGAAATTGGAGCAGGTCTATAGAATATCAACAAAAAAGATTAAAGGGGTAGAAAAATAGTACTGGTGAGGAAAGATAAAAGGAACTCGGGTTATTTTGTGTAATTTCTAGAACAGAAGTTGAGAGATGGCTGTCTAGCCATCTTCCTCATTTATAAGGAACTAGGGGGTCATCTAATCCAGCCTCCTGGTTTGCAAGTGAAAACACCGATGCCCAGAGATCACGTGTGACTTGCTGAAGAGCCTACAACTCATTCATGGTTGAGGTTTGGAATAGGACTGAACATGACTATGATGCTGATATCAAGCCAAAAATAGCAAGGCATGCTATGCCTGCAGATGTGAGAACTCGGGTGGGTGTCTTAGAAGCTGTTATATCAACACAGAAATATTAAATCTGTTTGAAGAATATCATTTTCCCAATGCTTCATTCGTATACCTCTATTCCCAGTCCTTTGTCTCTCCTAACTGTCCCTGAACAATGAATTTAAAGTTCCTATAAACAAACTTAGCTCTAGTTCTGGGGCAAGGCCGTGACTGGAATAAGTGAGTTAAGCATATTCTACTTGCTACAGTTTTTGGGTGGTTGATCTAGGCCTTAGCCAACTGCTACCATGGCTGCCCCTTAGACGCATTGGCTGGTTTCAATTGTAGCTCAGTTACAAGGAACATCAACACTTTGCCTCAGAATCTAAACCACAGAGATCATCTCCTTTTGGACTTTGGGGGGAACATAAACATGAAGTTTAGGGATTCTGCAGCCATTTTTCAACCATGAGGGAAGCCTCGCTGAGTGTTCAACTGAAAAACAGAAACAAACAGGCAAGAAAATGCCCCCCCCCCAAATTGAAACCTTGATCAAATTTTGCCTGAATTCACTCTGGATATTGAAATTAAATGATCAACTACAATGTCAATAATTTTAAGCTATACTTCATTGAGTTTTTTTGATATTTATACTCAAATACATTCAAAAAATATTAGCCAGAAAAATAGTTCTTATGAAGACTAGATTACCAAGAGTTATGTATTTCTAATGGTTTAATTACCAAGATAGACAACTAATATTTATCGTAAAGTGTTACGAACGTTGCATTACATTAGTGGCTCACATTCACAATCCCAACACCAATCCTGTAGGGTAAGCAATACTGTTACCTTTATTTTTACAAATAAGAGGATTGAGGGTGAAAATAAAATGCTTACTATGGATTGTACTTCATTTCACGCAGCTGTAACGTGGCAGAGCTGGGATTTAGCCCAGGTCTGTCTGAGTTCAGGGCAATCGCTCAGTCCTTCTGTTTTGCATACTCACCGAATGGAAGGTGTGTATGGAGTGAAGCATGTATTGACTTACAGATGGTTGAAGTTCCACTGAAGTCTCGGAGACTATAGGGCCTGGGGCTTCTTGTGAGCAGGAAAAGAGGAAATGGAGATACACCCTCAGCATTGTTTGTGGCTCATATAAATGCTCTAGGTTAAACAGTATGGTTAATTTAAATTAATTATAGTTAGTTCTACTTTTTCTGTTCTTGTCCTTAGTAGTGGTCATATGGACCTTCAGGTCCTCCTGGATATAAAAGCAGTAAGTCAAAGGGTAGACCTGGCTCACTTCAGCTGAACTGGGTCAAAGAGGCTGATGCTACGTCTAACAGAGGCGTGTCCCATGGGCATGTTTGTGAATTACTAGTTCTGCCAGTTTTGGGGCAGGACAGTTGAGAAATTGTCCAGAGGTATTCAATTATTTTAACCGAGCACATACAACTGCAGCCTGGAAATAGTTATGGATTGGCCTGGAAGACAGGACTGAGTAAAGGGAATGAGACCTTTTGAGTATTTATTATGGTGCAAGATCTTATGACCCATACTTTAATTGTCCAGGTATACCAGAATCCTGCAAAATGTGTATGTATGCATGTGCCTCTGGACATGTAAATGTGCGTGCCCCTGTTCACATGCACATGAAAACACTGACATGAGTGAATGCACAAAGCATAGCCAACCCTGCAGAGACCTAGTAGGACAAAGAGGAAACTCTCTAGGCAAAGAGGAGAGTTCATACCTACCTCCATAGTTGGTATGGCTTTTATATGCATAGACCCATGGACACAGACGAAAATGTGATGGAGGTGGGGGCGGGGCTGGAGCTGGAGACTGCAAAGAGGGGAAGTGGGGGACATCTGTAATAGGGTCAGCAATAAAAATTATAGAAAATACAATTATCAAAGATAGATGTGATTGATCACAGTTGGGTGTAGAGATTTAAAGGATGAATAAGTTGAATAATAAAAACATTTTTAAAAGTCTAAAGGGTGATTTATGTTTCCTCTAAAATCACATTTGCCTTTGAAGATGATTACTTGTATAAATTAATTTTTAATGGAGAAGGGTGGGAAGAGGGGGTGTAGTAACTAATGCATCCCCCTTTTTATACCAATTTTCTATCTCAAAGTAAATTTTAATTTCAGCTCTTGAGGCCTTCAGTGTTAATGAGTATTTATTTCTCTTTTTCTTATATAAAAAATGAGCATTTTAGCATGATTAAAGTTGATGACAATTTCATTTACATAATTATAATGTATAGCTTATAAAAATGCATTCACGATAATGTTCCTCGCGTGTGTGTGGCGTGTGCACATTTTCCTGAAGGGAAGTGGAGGAAAGACAAGAGGATGTGTTTGAAAGTGAGAGGCTTTCATCTCCCCAGTACGTTTGTATTGGAAACTGGGCGTCAGGAGGTGCACGGTGTGAATCCCATCAAGTCCTGTGACTCTCAGGGGCCTGGTCTGCTGTATCCACACGATCCTGCTTCCCTGACGGGGCTGTTGTGAGGACCAAATGAGATAATGGCAGGAAAGAGAAATGCTGGCGAGAACAGAATTCAAATCACCTTTAGTGTGATGTTTACAGTTCTTATAAGATGGTGCAGTGGTTGAACATGCAGACGCTGAGGCAGGGTGAGCTTAGGTTCAAATCTCGGCTCTGGCTCTGCTGACTCTGTGACTGAGCACCAGGCGCAGAAACTCTGTGACTTTCATTCCTTTGTCTGTAAAGTGGGAGACCCATAGATTCCACCTCCTAAGCTTTCAGTGAGCCAGTGTAGTGAAATGCTGAGCACGACATCGGTCCCAGAAAACACTGTCTGTTATTATCAGCGATATTGTTGTTGTGGTGGTTGAACAAGGCAATTGAAGACAGAGAGCTTTGAACTTATGTCCTTCTTGTACCCTTTCAGTCTTAATTTTCTGGGGCTCTGAAAACCCATGTCTTTGCCACAGGCCTTGAGTAAGGTGCAGGAGTTAGCTGGCCGGGTGAGATCTTGCTCTACCATTGTTTCCAGTGTCTGCAATGGCTGAAATTCAAAATTGCGAAATGTGAAAACAATAAGCTAGTGAGTCTGACCTCCAGTGTCGATGTAACCTGTTACAATAAACATCTGGGTGAAATGTTTCATGGGGGCAACCTGGATACTCATGGGCTTTGCCAACACGGGTCAGACAGCTCCTTGGTAACATACATGAGAATAAAGATTTTGAGTTTCTCTAGGAAATTTGTAGCTCTGTCTCTTCATCATAAGCTTATATGATTTGAATTGATCTCTGCCACCCTATTTTAATCCCACAAACATGGGGAGAAACCCAAAGCTCAGCATCAAGTCCCGCACCGGGCACCTCAGCCTACAGCTCTCTGATGCAAACACCTAGATCTTCTCACTGGCCGTGGTTGAAAATCCAAGTCTCTTGGCTTCCAAGGCTGCACAGAAGAATGGATATGACCGTGAACCTTGGTATTAGATCAATGTGAGCTTGAGTTTCTTCTTTCCTGTCTACTGGCTATGAGATCTCGAATAGTCATTTAACCTGACTGTTGTCATCAGTGAGATTAGGATAATGGTCCCCATACCACAGGCTGCTGCAAGGATTAAACTCAAGCACAAGTGTCAAGTCCTTTTTACATAATAGGTCATCTATAGACGGTGGCTTTTATCCATTCTAAGCCTTGGTTATGTTCAAGTGTGGTGTTGTGAGTGAATAAACTATTCTGTATTTTCCATCACTGTGATGTTCTAAAAAGTCAATGAAAAAGATTTCCTAAAAATATGTCTTATGTTAACTTCATTATTATTACTTAATCCAAAGTGTGGGTCAGCTTTGAGACATACGGTGAATAATTTGAATGAAATTAATCAAATCCTGATATTGATTACTTGTTGTCACAGTGTATCATTTCTCACAAATGGGATTCTTTAGGTAAGTTGGTAATTTATCTTTAGAAATTTGACAGACATTTCCTTGAGACAAATTCATTCCATTTATACCAGCCAATTGGAAAAGTGAAGCATTTACTGTCATTTTTCTTAATAAAAAATCAAAATGCAACCCATCAAAGCTACCAGGGAAACATGGTGTTTTACCATATTTTTTGGACCATAAAAGACACACCTAGGTTTTAGAGGAGGAAAATAGGAAAAAAAAATTTGAAGCAAAAAAAATGTGGTAAAATATTTAATAACATAAATAACATTATTTCACCAATGTAAATGTAAACAGAACTCAACAGCAGCATTAACAACCATTATTCCTCCCAAATTTGTGGGGTGGGGGAGGAAAAAAGTGCATCTTATAGTCCAGAAAATATGGTAATTCCCTATTGTCCTGAAGGTGATTTTGTACTGTAGGCATAGTTCTAGAAGTCATTGTTTACTTGCCTGTGGTTTTTAATTTTTCCAATCAAAATGATCACTCTGATCACATTAGTGTGAATGAAGAACTGATGGCTGTTGATATGACATATGAGCCTGAGTTCATTTATTTAGGTGAAATCAGCATGTCATTGAACACACACATTTTACACACAGGAACCATTGTCCTGGCACAACTCTTGATGTTAAAATTTTAGTATAAACTCAGTGTTACCCTTTAAACAGCATATTATGGACACCTTTAATAATTTCCAAGGCTTTTTTTCTTTTACATACATTTACCCTATTTTTTCTTTCCAAAAATTTCTACAAGAAATAATATCATCCTCACTTAACCATGGAGGAGATTGTTACTGATAGAAAACCACATGGCTAAATAAAAGGTAGAACAAAATCTGTAGCTTGGGTTTTTTGGTGTATTACGTTTAATACTACTTCTACCTAAACATACATACAAATAACTCCTTATAATGTCCAGTCCTTTACCTTTGTGTAGTTTTTTTAGATGTAACAACAGTACACTCAGTGTGAAGTGACTTAAACACTAGGGAAACATATGATCGTATCTCATATCAAGATGTCCTACCATAAATACATGTTGACACCAGTTGATCAAAAGTTCTGTGTCTTAAACTGTCTGTCATGCTCTAGGAATGGCTGTGTTCCTTAGACTACTTCCCTTTGTGGTCAAAGGGCGGGATGATCATGCAGACATGTACAAAAAAATAAAGAAAACCCTTCTTTGTTAGAAGGAACAGCTGATCTAGAAAGCAAATCACTAAAATTATAATAAACAACATCAATACAATCCACCGAAGACTTAAATCTAGTCATCATTAGGAGGATTTAATTAAGTGAAATTCTTTTGACAGGCAGATTGGAAAACGGCATAACCTGATTTCTGTAACCAGTAAGATTCTAACAAGCCAAACATTTTTCTCTTTTATTCACATCATTAAAACAGATGCAATACGTGGTTGTGACCATCTGAAAAACCAGTAAGGTTCTATGAAGCCAAAGACATTTTTTTGTTGTTGTTTTATTCACATCATAAAAACAGATGCAATCACTGGTTGCGACCATCTGAAGATACTTTACAAGCTGCTCCATCTGCTTTGCTGGCATGCTACCCAAGCAGTGTGGGTGGTACTGAGTTCTGAGTCATCCTTAACACTTGGATAGCTTGGCATGAAATGAAATCATTTTCTTATACTTTTTTGTTATGGCCTGGAGTGAATTGGAGGAGGACATTTGTTTTCCTCCTCTAAGTCAAGGGGGGAAAAGTAGTTTCTCTCCCTCTCCCTCTCCCTCTCTTTCTCTCTCTCTCCCTCCCTCCCTCCCTCCCTCCCTCCCTCTCTCTCTCTCTCTTTTTCTGCTTGTCCAATGTCTCAGAGTGCCTTGGCTGCTAATATCCTGCAAGGGTGGTTTTAGAGGTTCCCCTGGGGGGTAAGATAGAATTTACAATTCGTTGGTGGTTTTGCAGCTAAATCTTTTTTTTTTTTTTTAAGATTTTATTTATTTATCTTTAGAGAGGGAAGGGAAGGAGAAAGAGAGAGAGAGAGAGAGAGAGAGAGAGAGAGAGAGAGAGAGAGAGAGAGAGAGAGAAACATCAATGTGCGGTTGCTGGGGGCCGTGGCCTGCCACCCAGGCATGTGCCCTGCCTGACTGGGAATGGAACCTGTGATGCTTTGGTTCGCAGCCCGCGCTCAATCCACTGAGCTACGCCAGCCAGGGCTAAATCTTTTTTTGACTGATTATATTTATGTACTTAGATACAACATCTACTTGCTCTGTCCCTGCTATATTAAAAGTAAAATATGTGCTGATATTCACCAACACTTAAAAAATGACTTCTTATCTGGTATTTACATCCTTCCTCTTCAAGGAAAATTGAGAAATAGGCATGGGTTCAACTTTAGGCAAAAGTAGGAACTTTTATGAATCCTCCTTAGGTCATCTTATAGTTTTAAAATTTTGCTCCATTCATGACTTTATTTCCCCCCAACATCCTGAGAGGTAGGTTAGAGAAGATATTAATATATTTCATGTGGGAATTCCGATGCCTGGAGATATCAAGTTATTCATCTAAGAGTCTAAACATTGGAATTACAAGTAGAATCTGATTTTAATATCACTCTACAAAACTAAGTACCAGTTAGGGCTTGAGTTGATCTGATGGGAGAGTCTAGGGGTTATGCACAGACCCCCTCTCAGGGATGAGGCCCTCATCCACCCAACTGCAAGGAGTGTTGTCATCTGATAGTTAAATTGTCTGGGAATTTGTCTTCACCCAAAAAGATCTTCCATGGTCATGCTCCTCCCAGGGACACTGTGTGTGTACGGATTGGTCATTAAGGCTGTAAAAATGCCTGGTCTCTTTGCCTCACTTGAGGCATGACAACTCTGAAAGTTCGTCCCGACTCCAGAGCTCCCGGTGGAACCAGCGAATACCTTTGCTGTGAATGCACCGCAATGCAGATGCCCCAGCCCTCTGTCTGATTATACTTCCAGCATTTTTTCCATAAACATCCTGCATGCAAATCTCAGAATCTGTGTCCCATACCCTGACCTAAGGCAGATGATGCCAAGAAGAATCAGGCTCTGACAAAGGATTTTGGAACTGGACCGGCCACCAAATAGCTGGCAATACTCACCCCAACACTATGGGTACGTGCAGTATGGCTAGTCCCTTTAGCATGTTGTAGTTGTGTCTGAAATGTTTCAGTCATAGAAACTGATAAGATATCGGCGAAGGAAAATGTGCTGGCAAGGGCAATGTCTCAGGAATTTGTGAATTCAGGAGGAGGCAATAGAAGTTACCATGGAATTAGATGAGTAAAAGGCTAAGTTTGAATCCAGGGAACATTGTTAGCAACATGTCAAGAAACTCATACAACCATAGTGGAGAAAACAACTCATTTCAGGACTAGGGCTTAATGAAAAGAATTTCAGAGTGTTAGAGGAGGTTGAATTCCTCATATCAGAAAGTTTCTTATGCCAAGACCAGGGTCCTGATTTGGAAGGATGAGGAAGCTGTGAAGATATTAGAGGATGACATCTCAGTTGATCCATCCAAAAAAGTCTTAAATCCCCAGATGCCTCACAGTGCTCTGGGCTTGTAGAAATATAGAGAAATGGTCCACTGTGTCCTGTTAAGGAAAGCATTTCACTCTTTCTTGTCCAAATTGTAGAGGATGTTGCCTGCAGGACCATAAAAAGAATGCATCTCAGAGTCTACACTAACTCCCCTCTTGGCCATCAGGCCAATAAGCTGGATCAAATCACAACATAAATTGGCTGGGTAAGTGCTGGGCCTGCTGGGGGAAGAAAGGGAATATTCCCCAAAGGAGGTGCAGGGCCAGCCGGCATGTACCGGCAGGGAACAGGGGGATGTTATGGCGCTGGACCTTGAGGATGCTGGAATTGATGAGATCATAAAGATGAGTAAGAGAGGGTTTACTATTCCATAATACCCATCTTAACACTTCTTTTTCTAGTTTTCTAGAGTGGAAGCTTAGAGGATTGATTTGATTTTAAATCAACCTTCAGTTCTCATGTATGCATCTGGTGTTATGAATGTCCTTTTTGTGAGATGCAAAAACTGCATGTAGATGATATACACAATTCGGTGAGTTTGGATATGTGCAAATACCCACTATACCATCAGCATAGTCGAGGTGATAGATACATACAACACCTCATCCAGTCTCCTTGTGTCTCTTTGTTTTGTTTGTCTGCTTGTTTACTGGTAAAAACACTTCATGGGAGGTCTATCCTCAAGAGATTTTGAGTGGCACGGAGCCATGGTATTCGAGATAGTCACCACGCGTTGTGCAGCAGACACCTAGCACGTTCATGCAGCGTGACTCAGTCTCACAGCCACTGCACAGCTTACTCCACAGTTCCCCGACTCCCTGGCCCCCGGTGATGCTATCGTTTTCTCAGCTGCTGTGAGTTTGACTGTTTGAGATACTTCATGCAATAGAATCTTGCAGTATTTGTCCCTCTGTGACTGGCTTATTTTACTTAGCATGATGTCCTCCAGGTTCATCATCAGTGTTGCAAGAGGCAGGATTTCTTTCTTAAGGAGCAGTGGTACTCCATCGTGCGAGCATTCCCCGTGTTCCTAACTACACAGCTGCTGATGAACCCCGAGGTTGTTTCCATATCATGGCTACTGTGGATAAGGCTGCGGTGAACTTGGGTTTGCAGATATCTCTTTGAAATCCTGACTTCAGTGCTTTGGAAATGAACCAAAAAGTGGGATTCCTGAATCATATGGTAGTTCTATTTTTAATTTTTTTGGAGGGACCTCTATAGTAATTTCCATAGCTGCTGCACCATGATACATTCCCACCAACAGTGCACAAGGGTTCTCATTTCTTCACATCTCTCCAAGACTTATTAATATTTTTGGTAGTTGTTACTGTAACAGATAGGTGCTATAACATTGTGGTTTTGATTTGCATTCTCCCAATAATTAATAACTTTGAGCAATTTTCATATACCTGTTGGCCATTTATGTGTCTTCTTTGAAGAAATGTCTGTCAAAGACTGAAATTAATAAAATGAAAGATGATACATCACAACTGATGCCACAGAAATAAAATGTCTCAAAAACCCCCCAACAAAGAAAAACCCATGACGAGATGGCTTCGCTGGTTAATAGTGTCAAAGACTTACGGAGGAATTAACTCTAGTCTTTCTCAAACTCTTTTTTAAAAGATTGAACAGAAGGGAATACTTTCAAACTAATTTTGTGATTCTAGTATTACCCTGATAATCAAAGCTAGATGATATTATAAAAATAAAATTACAAGCCAATACCCCTGATAAACATAGATGTAAAATCCTAAAAACAATACACATTAAGGATTGTAATGTCTTCTTGGAGAATTAACCTTCTTGTCATTATGTGATGATTCTCCTATTCTTGGTAATTTAATTTCTCTTAAGTTTGCTTTGAACTTAATATGGCTACTCTAGCTTTCTTATTAATATCAGCATGGTACAGCTGCCTCCACCTTGTTATTTTTAATCTATCTGTGTTACATATTTAAAGTGTGTCTCTGTATACATTACATGTATACAGAATGTCTTATATTTTGCTGTTATATTTGAAAGGTATGTCTTATATTTGCTGGAAAGTTTTACATTTGCTTTTATATAAGAAAGTTATGTCTTATATTTTGCTTTCAAAATTTCACTCTGAAAATCACTATCTTTTAATTGGTGTATTTAGAGCATTGATGGTTAAAATGATTACTTATATAACACAAACTTTCTCTGGATTAATATGGCATTTATTCCTTACTGTTTTCAATTCATTGCCCTTATTTTTTATTTCATTCTTTTTGTCTTTTGTGCTTTTCTGCCATCTCTGGCATTAATGGAACATTTATGTGATTCCATTTCTTCCTTCCTTCCTTACCACATGCATTATACTTCTTTTTACTTTATTCAGTGGTTGCCTTTCAGTCCACGATACATGTTTACAACTAATCCACGTCGTTTTTCAAATAGCTTTACAGCATTTCATGGGTAGTACAAATACCTTGTAACAGAGTACTCAGTTCCTGTCCCCTGTAAATTTTCGATCATTCATTTCACTTCTACATAAGGCAAAATCACCGAATACTTGGTTGCTATTAATTTGAGCAAACTATTGTTCATTAGATCAAGTAAGAATAACAAAAATAAAATATTGTATTTATTCTTTTGCTAGCACTCTTCCTTTCTTTATGTAGATCCAAGTTTCTTACCTATATTATTTTCCTTATTTCTGAAGACTATCTATTAACATTTTCTTTTGCAAGATAAGTCTACTGATGCCAGATCCACTCCACTTTTGTTTGTCTAAGAAAATCTTTTTTCTTTTTCACATTTGAAAGACAGTTTCACTGGATATAGAATAATAGATTGGTAATATTTTAGTTTCAATATTTTTTTAAAAAGATTTTATTTATCTTTAGACAGAGAAGGGAGGGAGAAAGAGAAAGAAAGAGACATCAATGTGTGGTCACTTCTCACGTGCCCCCTACTGGGGACCTGGCCTGCAACAGGCATGTTTCCTGACTGAGAATCGAACCAGTGAGCTTTTGGTTTTGCAGGCTGGCACTCAATCCACTGAGCCACACCAGCCAGGTCTGTTTCAACATATTTCAGTATTTCCCTCCACTCTCTTGCATTCATACTTTCTGAAAAGAAGTCTAATGTAATTCTTATCTTTGTTCCCCTGTAGGTAAGTTCACCCCTGTTTGACTTCTTTCAAGAATCACTCTTTGTTTTTGATTTTCTGCAGTTCAATTAGGGTATGTCTAGATGTAGTTATTTTGTTACTTACCCTGCTTGGTGTTCTCTGAGCTTCCTGGCTCTGGAGTTTGTTTTCCAGCCTTTGGTAATTGTTCAGCAGTTCTTTTTTTTTTTGGTTCTGTCTTTTATATATATTTTTCTCTTTGCTTTTCAGCTTTAGAAATTTTTCTTAATATTTCTTCAGGCTCATTAATTCTTTCCTTTTATATGTTTGGTCTACTGATGGACCATCAAAGGCACTCTTCCTTTCTGTTACAGTGGGTTTTTTTTGTTTTTTATTTCTGGCATTTACTTTTGATTCTATCTTAGAGTTTTCATCTCTCTGCCTACATTACCCATCTGTTTTTTGCATGTTTTACATCCGTTTCCCATTATATTCCTTAGCATATTAGTCAAAGTTTTAAAAATATTTCCAGTCTGATAATTCCAACATCACTGCCATATCTAAATCTAATGTTAATTCTTGCTCTTTTTTTAAGCTGTAGTTTTTTGTTTTTTATTATATTTTTATAGTTTTTGTTGTTGAAATCTTTACGTGACATACCGGGCCAAACTATTTGAAGTAAATAAGTGTTTATTGTGAAGTTTTATGCTTATTTAGCTAAGAGGCTGTATTTATCCTTTTTTGACATGCTAGGTATTGGAAGCTAATGCATCCCCTGATGTTCTGATTGTGTCTGTCCCATTGATTGCACGAGAGCCCTACTGCGGTGGTCGCAGCAGCAGCAGCAACAGGAGTAGTAGTGTGTGGAGGAGGGAGTATTCCACAGTCTTATTAGTGAACTATCAGTCTTTTAGTCAACTCAGGTCCTGGGTTGTGATCCTCATCAATGCTTCTGTTTTTCCTCCAACTTTCAGTATGACAGCCAGGTTAGAGGGGGCCCTGATGTCAGATGGGCTCTGAGAAAATAAGTTCTATTTCAAAACAATGACTTCTCCTCTGACCCTGCAGATCTTTACTGTGACAACCTGGTAGGGTTCCTGGAATACAACTTAGAAAAGTACAGCACCTTCCCTAGGACCAGGCGCCCTGTTGTTTTTAATCCTCAGTCTTGTGCATGTTGAGCTTCTATCAATTGGGCAGTCACATTCTAGGTTTTTCTACACCAGTACTGGTTCCTGTGGTTGATTATGCTCTTGGGCTTCTACTCTAGTAAGTTGAAATTCTCTGTATCCACCAATCTCTCTCTCTCTCTCTCCAATTTAGGGGGCATAAGTTTATACTGTGACATTAGATTTTTTGTTGGATCTAAGAAGAGTTGTTGATTTTTGGTTTGTTCAGCTTTTTTTCTTTTTGTTAAAATACAGATGGTAACTTCCAAACTCCTTATATGCTAGATTGAAAATTAGAAGTCCCCCTCATATTTTAGTATAAGAAATCCAGTGATTCCTTCAAGAAACCCTTTGGTACTTATTTTACAAGCACTAGCGTTCTTTTAGTTAAACTTCTTTTTGCCAAGAGAAACTGAGAGCCAAGGGTTTACACCTGGTTTCTTCAATTTTACTTTATCTTTGTACTATATTTATATTAGTGTATATGACTGTATACACCTGTGCAAACTGCAGCCCATTTAAAAATTTAGTAAGTTTGCACCTCATCTCTTGTTCATAGTGAATAGAAAAAGCTGAGTTTCCTGGAAATAGAGAGAGAGAGAGAGAGAGAGAGAGAGAAGAAAAAGAAGCAGAAGTGTGCTTACCTGGATCTCTGAATATCTTGATTTTAATCCTGACTTTGGACAACTCAAGTCCCCTTCTACACACCAGTGTCACCACCTAAAAAATGGGCAGTTAAACTGGAGGGGACTTTAGACATTGAGTTGGGAGTTCTCTCACCTTCCTGTGGATGGATGTTTCACAAAAGATAAGGAAATAAGGATAAATCACCAAATTTCCATTATACTTATTTTCACCACATTATGGCATTGCTTACAGGAATAATTGCATCTATAAACTCTCATTCCAAGTCTCTACTAAAGCCGTGGAATTTTCATTACAGAAACTCAGGTTATATTTGCTACCTTTCCTTAAGATCACACAAAACCCCCCACAAAAACCCTACAGATAGTTTTGAATTCTTGTATTACCCTAACTTTACACTTAAGTTCTAAATTAAAAATCCAATCACATACCACAAATTTATGGAAGAGGTAAATACCCATAGAATCATTAATTAGGATTATTAGAGGCTGAAACATTGAGGTCTATGTGTAGGGTGATTATGGCTAGGAAAAATATATTCTACCTAATTGTATCTCGTGTATCTTAAACTTTATGAACATTTGTATATTTGATTAATACAATCAATATATGGAATAACCATCATCTTCAGCATGGAAAGATTTGGAAGGAGCCTTCTGTTTCACTTTTCCCCCCTTTTCTCATTCAAAAACTTCCTGGGTCACTAGAGAAAAAGCACTTGGGCCTAATTCAATTTCCAGGTAGTTAAGCAATATCAGAAATGCCAAACCATTGAACTTCAACTTAAAGTAAAAACCATGCCCTGGACACTGAGTAAGCTGATGGTCTGCCTCACTCTTTTCTCCCTCAGATTGCCCTCCTTCCCTCTCCATTCCTTCATAAAGCAACATTTCTTCTAGGTGCACACCCTGGCAAGGGCAGGCAGGGAGAGCAGCCTCATCTATTAAGGTGACACAGTTAATCGCCTTTGACAATATTCATTTGTGGCTGAAGCGAAGCATTTCCAGACCAGCAATGACACTTTGATATTATAGTGCTATTAACACCTACAGCCACAAATGCAGAGATTTTGACCAAGGAGACTGAAACCCGTTTCAAAATAAATCATTTGACACCTGGATCAGGTAAGTCCTGATCAAATATAAACACAGACTTTTTAGCAGAGATAAATACAAATAATGTCCTGCAATGCTTCCTTCAGGTAGTAGGAAGTATTGTAGGAAGGGTATGAAAAACCAAGGATTGGGAACTTTAAGTTTTCAGTTCATCAAATACAAAGTGATCTGGATAAAAATATTAATATGTATTTGCTGCTGCCTTCTGGGGAGGGGGACATTTAAATAGATAACTACTACTTACCCACAGGTCAATTTTGGGGCTTCGAGAAACTCATGAAGCATTGTCGTGGAGCACAGAACAAGGCCATTTAGCTCAAGCTGAGGGGTTCATGATTTGCTTCCTAGAGGAGGTGAACTCTGGGCTGGATAATGAAGAATAAGGAATAGCCACTCAAGTGAAGAAGTGAGGGTGGACCTTTGAGTGTGGGAGTATGCAAAGAAACCATTCAAAATGGAGCCAATAGAATATTTGGAGTAGTCCAAAAAATGAAAAATGGTGAGATGTATGCCTGGAAAAATTGGGAACAAGTCTTAGAAAGCTTATTGTACCACACTGAGATAATTAGGTTTTATCCTGCAAAGAGTGAGGTTTATACAGTTTGAAAGGAATGAGTAGTGGTTGCTGATGAAATTCTGTTTGTCCCAAAGCATACTGCCAAACTCTGATCATTGATCCTGCCTCCATGAAAATAGGCTTAAAAATTAGCTTAGGGATAAGTAAAAGTCTGTTTTACTCTTTACAGATGAGAAAACTAATACCCAGAGAAAAAGGGAGAGGATTTGCTGAGCCATACAGTAAGACAGTGGGGAAAAGTACAGTTAAAACTGGAATTTTTAAAATTCTAATGTAGAAAAAAAAAAGAGAGAGAGAGAGAGAAAGAAAAAAAGAAAAGAAAAAGAAGGAAAGTAATCCTCATAGACCACAGTATGGTGATTACCAGAAAGAAAGGAGGGGTGGGGGGAGGCAGGAGAGGGTAAAGGGGGGGATAAATGGTGATGGAGGGAGACTTGATTTGGGGTAGTGCACACACAATACAATGTACAGATGATGTATGGTAGAATCATACACCTGAAACCTACATAATTTTATTAACCAATGTCACCCCATTAAATTCAATGAAGATAAAACCCTAGCCAAGGATAATTTCCATCTAGAGGAGGTCTCTTCTTATAATCTATTCAAATCTCACGCAGGTGCGACAGTCCATTCTCACTCAAGGCAAGGTTGCTCTTGTTCTCTAATTTGAAATGAGATGAAATTTAGTAAATTAGCCGGACACTTTGAAAGTGATAAGCCTTTGAGAGAACCAAGAAGCACACATACTCTATTCCACCACTTAAGGAAGTAAAATATTTAGCGAGAAGCCAAGTTGGATGTCAGGGGAGAAGAGCTCTGTTATGTTCATGGGTAAATGGGCGGCCTTAGGTAATGGGTTTTGTTCTGCGTTGGTTTTCTCATCTATCGGGTTCGTTCTAGACCATCAACACCATCCCCTTGCCTCGAGGTGGTGAGGGTGTGTGGCAGTAGATGTGTGGAACTATGTGTAGAATACTCTGCGTTCCATGTGAGTGTTTCTTATGCCCCGTTGGGGCTACCTAAGATGATTTAGGTAGTAAAGGAAAACATGTGCAAGTTATTATTACTGCTTCCAAGTCCAAGTCCCCACTTCTTTATCCAGATTTTACCTCAGAACCTGCACTTGTTTCCCTTTTGCCAGGTGCTGCAGCGTTGGACTCTGTCCACAGAGGATGTGGCTGAAAACCGGGAGGCAGGGTAGAGACTTGGCTTTTCTTCTCGGTTCCTGTTTGTGTTTTTCTTCATCTAGTGGCTTCTGGTGGAGTGCAGGACAGCCGGCAGCAGGCACTCTGTAGCAAGCCTGCGAGAGCTGACTCCAACCCACCGACGCCTCCTCTGGGGGTGTCCTGTGGATCTGTCCCATGCGCTCTGCCCCAAATCATATCATCGAGCTTTCCCACCTTCCGGAGGGCTATGTCTGAGGGGGGTCCACATCTCAGCCCTGGAAGCCAGCGCTCTTCCCCTTGCTGCGCCCCCTCCCTGAGCATTCTCCCTCCATCCTGGAGGCAGCGGCTTCACCTTGCAGTTGCTATGTTGTCAATTGTTAGGGTCCTTTAAAAAAAAATCTCTTAGTAGTTAACAACTTTTACTAGTAAATTTTTTTTACATTAAATATTTTTTGTTCACATGGCCAGAGTGGTTTCTGTCTTCTGACTGGACTTTGACAAACAGACAATGTATTTAATATTTTTATTATAATTCATAATTATCATATAATCATGACTAGGTGTGAATTCATTATTTTATGACAAATATTAAAGTTTCCATGCTACCATGACTCACTTTGAAAATGTAAATAAATGGCCCTGGCTGGTGTAGCTCAGTGGATTGAGCGCGGGCTGTGAACCAGGCATCACAGGTTTGATTCCCAGTCAGGGCACATGCCTAGGTTGCAGGCCGTGTCCCCCAGCAATCGCACACTGATGTTTCTCTCTCTCTCTCTCCCCCCCTCTCTCCCTCTCCCTCCCTTCCCTCTCTAAAAATAAATAAATAAAATCTTAAAAAAAAAGAAAATGTAAATAAATGTACTTAAATGTAATATTATGTAAATAAGTATGAACATAGCTCACAGATATGGCAAAATCATAAAGTGTTATACAAATGACTAACATTAAGGGAAGTTTGAACTATTTATTAAGCAAAATATTTAATTTACTCACTAGTAGTTCTTGAATGTCTAAATGGTGTCAGTTATTAAATTGTTGCATTGAGAATAACACGTGTTGACTTAAGCACCTAATTTCATTTTATCCAGGCAATAACCCTGAACAGTTATTCATTTTATATCTAAAATAAAAATGAATCTCAGAATAGTTAAGAAAGTTGTCCAAGATATCAGACTCCTACCGAGTGACGGGTCTGGGACACCAGGCTGATTAACCTCATTTCAGCGTCTGCACAGCTCATTTGTATGGTAATGGCATGGCACCGGAAACAAGCTGGCCCATCGCACTGAGAAGTAGTTACAGCGAGTTCAGCAAAATAATGGAGCAATATTAGTAAAATTAGTGAATGATTTACAAATATCCCCTGACCTGAAAATATAACCACGATAGATTGTGAGTTGAAAGAAAATTTGCTGAACAGTGTGCATCGAATGATTCTACTTCTGTAAAGTGAAATAATGTGTAGGTATGTACATTTGTACATATAATTATGTTTATGATGCTACAAGAAATAAAGGTTATATATCAAATTCTTGGAGCTGGAATTTTAAGTGGAATGTGGGACTGCCCTTTGTGGTATATAATTTTAAATAGTGAAGTTACCACCAGTGACCCCTTTCTTCAGTAATTTCTGAGTGCACTTGAAGTATATTGTGTTCTTACAACTATATCAGTTTTTCTATTCTGCATCATTCTCCAGTATGTGAAACTAGCGGATACCTTGCCTGCAGGCAGCAGTCACAAAGAAAGAGCTGAGGAAATTACCCCCTGAGAGCAGTGTCAGCTGAAAGCCCCAACTGGCACGTGTTCTCTCGCCAAGCTCCCCAAGCCAAGGGCACACTGGGCTTTCACTGCCAGTCCGAATGAACAGGCGTCTCACCACGTTGGCTATGGAAATGTGATCCATAGAATCTTCTTTCAAAATGTGAATATTATCAATTCTTCAACCATGAAATCTCAGCCATATTCATAGAGGTTATAGATTCTGAGCATAAAAATGTGCAAAGGCAGACATGGTGTTTTAATCGCCTTCTGTTCACCTCATTGGTGAAGGAGGGATCCTTGTGCGCAGAAGCGTGGTGGCTGAACCCAACACTAGACAGATGAGACACTCAGCTCATTAGCTGCATGTACTCACAGCCTGGGGGAGAAAGGCACCACACACCACGCAGGGCCAAGTGCGTGTTGCGCCGGGGGACAGATGGATAGTCAGGGGCTGTGGGAGGCAGCCTTTGTGGTGCCAAAGGGGTGGAGTGCCCCCTGGTTCCTGAGAGGAGGACGTGATTGCAGTGTTTGAATAATTTCGTGGTCTGGCCAAGGACCTTGTCTTTTGATGCAGAGAATTGTTTTGGCTAGGGGCCCTTATTGACAGGAATAAGGTGGAAGAGGTAGTTGTGGTTAGGCCATTTAAGACCTTCTCAATTTCACTGGGTGTCAAGACTGCACATAATATTAGGTCTTAATGGGAGGTCTTTCCTCACACAGGGCCAAGGGTGAAACTATTATTCAACTCAGAAGGGGCCGAACTCACACAGATCACACTTGGAATGCTGAAATGTAGGTGTTTTCTAAACACAGCAGCTTATTTATTCTAGAAGTTAGATGGTGGCGTGTGTGTGTTTTTTGTTTTGCTTTAATGCATTGTTTTGTTGTTAAAACAATAGCACATATATTTTAGGGAAAAAAAATCATGTTTTATTTATCTTTGTTGCTCCATAATTTGCCCTCAACTTCACATCACAAAAATTAATTTCTGTCTTGAATCAGATCTTGGGAATTTTAAACTAGGAGATTTATCATAAAAAAGGGGAGAAGAACACCATTTTTATGTCATCTAGCATTTTTAATAACTGACTTAAAAATGAATTTAGAACAGCACCCATAAGGATATAAACATGGGCATTATAATTAATCTACAGCTGGGCCAAGAAATAAACAACTGTACAGGGAACTGATTGTGCAAATAAGTACATTTTATTAGAGGCCAGACAGATAGTAATATGTGTATTCAACTACCAAGGCACGGTAGGAGAAGCATATTTTCCATAATAACCACAAAAATGTCATAAAAGTTTATAACTACTGAAAACAACTCAGTTTGATGAACATAAATTGAATGAAGGGCCAAGGAGCTATTTTTTAAAGGGCACGATACAGGGATTTGTTAAGAGAAATGGGACTCAGTCACTGGGGGGCCGTAGTGCTGGCTTCGAGAGGCGGGCAGGGCTGCGTTCCACCACCCACCAGCTGTGTGACCAAACCCTTGCGGGTTCAACCTCCCTGAGACTCCATTGATTCATCTGGAAAGTGGAGGGAAGAATAAAACCTTTTCCACAGATTTTGTATGCAGAGTAAATGAGATTCTGCATAGCAAGTGCCTGGGCGGAACACTGGGCATACAAGAAGTGCTCAGTAATGTCAGTATCCTTCAAGGATGGTCCTTCCCTGTCAATGATTTGAGTCTCCGAGAAAAGCAGACAAATTATGTATCCAAATGCCTCCAGTGTTACTCAGATTCATTACCCGTCAGTGGAACTCTCACTGTAGTCTACATGGGATTCACCTGGAAAATTATTGGAATGCAGTGCTTTTGACCCTAAATTCTTGGGTATGAACCAGCATATGGGTCATGGGCCCATGAATCTGCCTCTTAAACAAGGCTTCGAGTAATCCTTAGAGACACTTTGAGACACACTAGTGTTTTCATGACAAGCAAGCAGATGTCTCTCAACTGTCGTCTTCACATCAGTGAGGTCTCTCTCTTCATTAGCTCCTAGGGACCAAGGAGCAAAAAACACAAAACAATCCTAATGTATTACAGCAGTGAAGCACAATGATATGTGTGCTCTAGAAGGAGATGCCCCAGGATTATTCTCTCCCTTTGCCAGAATCCTGGGGAGCAACAGTCCGTCCTTCACGGTCTCTGAGAGAGGTTGGCCTGGTTCGCTAAGAGACAAACATCTGTTTGGATTTCAATATCCTAGGGAATAGGAAACAGAAAACCTTACTGAGTTTATTTTGATTGTGTGATCCCAGCGGATATGGAAGCCCTGCCAAATCTGGAGATGAGAGCCCTGTGAAAAATGGGCGGGACTAGGCTACGGAAGAAGATGTAGAAAAAAAGAAAACTCAGGAACACTGTACTGCTCTACTGACTATTTGTAGGGAATGCAGGAGGCTTGGGGTGTCCGGAGGAGTGAAAAGGAGTTGTACAAAGGGGAAACTCCAGTGGAGAGCATGACCACGTGCCAGGGAACTTCTCCAGATCACCTACTGTCTGCCTTCTTTCACGAAGCAAGTAAGGTGCAGGGATTGCTATTCCCAATTTTAGAAAAGAAAACAGATTTGGGAAGTGACTTGTCTAAAGTCACCTAACTAGAAAGTGGCAGAAATTGAACTGGAACCCTTGTTTGTGTAAGGAAAAAGCTACGCTGTTTCAAACATGTCAGCTTATTTTAGAAGCAAAAAAAAGCAGGGAAACTAACAAAAAATGCTTCCTCTTAGGCTCACTAGCATCAGAGTGTGGGCAGTGAAAAGAATCAAAGTGTGGAATATGCCTGAAATGGGACATATTAGCTCCAACACGTTAACATTGATCTCCTGGCGGTAATAGCTAACCTTCTTCTCTTTCATCCTCCTCCTGTTCTTTCATTCCTTCCACAAAGTATCCCATCAGCAACCATCACAGGCCAGTCCCTGTGCCACATACCATACAGAATGGGCTTCTCGCACTCCTCCATGATCCATACTCTCCTGATCTCCCGCTTCCTCACTTTTCCTTAGACAGGTCTGTGAGCTGTTGATCACTTTTTCGTGTTCTGAACACTTTTTGTACGTGATCGCATTTCATTCTTGGGCTAACCCTGTGATACTCTATTCCTCTTGACATCATAAGGATAGCATTTGCTCTATCAAGAACTCTGACTTTTCTGGGGACAGTCCAAGCAAATATGGTGGCGGCAAAGGAGGAGAATTATGCCTGTAGACTTCGTAAAACCTAACTGGGGCCAGCTATGGTTATTTGAAATCAATAACTCTTAAGGCTCCTTTTAACCTCCAGCACAAAAAATCTTTGACTCCACCGCATGTGTTAAATTTATAATCACAGTTTACAAATATCTTCAGCCTGTAGCAGATCCCTGCAACTATTTCTGTTGCTATCTGAAGGCAATGTGTGATGAGTACTTAAACACACATGCACGCACCCACTCAATATATTATTTGTACAATAGGTGTATACTCTTCATCCCTAAAGCAATCTGCAGACAGTAGTGGCATGCCCTGATTTACTCTGGAGTACTAAAATCATACAATACTAAACCCTCCAAATGATTTGATAAATTTGGTAGATACCAAATGCGGGGGTTATTGTGTCATAGATTGTCTATTAGATTGATTTCAGTAAGTAGGAAGTTTTAAAAGGCAACAATAAGTAGGACTTCTCTCATGGACTAGCTCAGTGGCATTGCCAACCCAGCGGGAAACAGCCCAAACTGCTCTTCTTATGGCTAAGGGCCCCCATGACAAATTAAGTACATCAGGGAAGACATGCAATGCCACCCATTCAATGTGGTCGTTTCTTTGACGTTGCTGGAGGTGGCCTGTGAAACGACAGGCCAAGCAGCCTCCCAAACATCAAGCCTCATGCTGCTGAACTGCATTTATGTACATGCCAGGCGGTCTGTAGACATGAGCCTTGGGCCCTGAACTCGGTGTCTTCCCGTTTCTCCATTCCCTGCTGCTGCCTCTCCTGTCTCTGAGCAGCTCTTTCTTCACTCGTCTATTTGCAGGACAGAGATGCTCCCAGGCCCCACCGGGCTTCCCTCCCCTTTTCTGCAGCTGGGGCGCCGTGATGAGAACCCACAGGTCATCTCGGCACCCTGCACCTATTTTCAAAGGGACCTCTGAAATGACTCCTTGATGGGACTTTGTAAAATCGTCTTTTATTTGGGCATGGCACACATAAAACTTCCAGGAAAACAAACTAACTGAAAAAAAAATCAATAGGTCCTTATATATTATTTTGATTAGGGACCTTGTCAGAGTGAAATAACTTTTTCCCCCTCTGGTGCTGAACACACTATTTTATGGACAGAACAGAATGGCCTTATTTTTACCCTCTGGAAGACGGAGGGCCCATGGCCACAGAGGGGAGAAGAAATGTGCTCCGTTGTCCCTCTGTCCAGCTTCTCCCATTGCCTCTCTGCTTTCAGCCTGGGGCTCAGGTTGGTAAGGACTGTGCTCCCTTCCTGCAGGGCGCTGCCTTCTTACCAGGTCAGCGGCTCTGAAAATGACCCTGAGTGAGGGAATATTTCTTGAGCACTTGCTACCTTCTGAGCACGCTGTGAAGCACTTCCTGTGCATTTTCTCCATTGTGCTTATCTGTGCCTCACAGCGTCCTACATTTATTTATGATTGGCGTCCCCTAAACAGACTGTAGGCTCGAAGGGGGCAGGGGTTTTTGTCTTGTTGTTTTCATTGCTGGATCACCAGCCCACTGAGCAGTGTCTAGTCACCGTCAGCACACAGTAAATGGTTGTTGAGTAAATGGGTAGTTTAATCGGTGTGAAAAGTTCATGAAATAAACCTTGTTGTTTGTCCCAATGTCCAGACGTGAAGCAAAAACCCTGCAGAGAGACTTGGCTTTCTCACAGCTGTACAGGTGATGGGACCCTGGACTTGAACTCACGCTGCCTACCTGACTTCAGAACACGCGCCCCCTTGCACTTTCCAACCACAACTGTGGTAATTGGCTTTACTCAGTCAGATATGGATGCCATTGCACTAGGTAATTCAGAGAAAGTCCAATTCTCATAGTTCTACAAGTCACAATTTTGAGTAATGGGTTTCATTGATTTTCAAAGCAAAGCATTGCACTCTAGGGCTCAGCTCAACAACCGGAGTTGGGGCGTGTGCAGGAACAGTGTTGGGGGTTCCTGAGAGGGAAGAGGAAGAAAGGAGAGGCAGGGAGATGGAGGAGGAAAGAGAACTTGAAAGCAAGAGATGATGGAAAGAGAGAAAGAAGGAGACCACAGGGCAAAGAAGGCCCAGTTTGTTTCTGAGGATTCATCTACCTCCTGAGGAATCCGAACCTCTTCCCCGTGTGGTTCAGTCTCCGTATGCGGCCAAGTGCTGTAGATTGCTGCCAGTCTATTAGCAGTGATTTGCAACAGACCAATTTAGAGGTCACTTAGGCATGAAAACAGTGAGCAAGAAATTGTATATCTAATGAAACAATATCAGTAATAGCATATTTAAATGAGCAGTTTCAGTATTAGCATAATCAAAATGCTTCATGAAGTCTGAATTGTTAGAATCAGGGTACTACAGTTTAATAGATTCTACCTTCTTTAACAAGTGTTTCCATACTGCCCATGTTATTCCTTAGTGGGCATGTCTCTTTACTGATGTTAGGAGGCTGTCAGAAGTTACAATGTTTCTATAATCATGTGATTTTTTTTTTTACGGTGACATTTTATTTGGTCATCTCTCTCTCTCTCTCTTATTTTATTTCCTATTTAACACAAAAGCCAGTTCATAATAAAAACAAATATATTCCTGTGGCAAGAGAGTACATAATAAAATTTTAGATATTTACATGTTTAAGGTACATTTAAAATAAGGTTGTCAGTTCAATCTAGTTTTATATTCCTCCCAGCATGTTATAGGGAAAATAATGTTATCAACCCAATAATAGGTTTGCTTTCATTTCAAGATCATCAAGAAACAATATTAGACCTTCAGAGACCTAATAAGAATACTTTTATATTCTTGAACACCTTTTCACACTTTTATTGACTGCATTCAAGTTGTCTTTCTGGATTATTCTTGTGTTTATACAAAGAAAAAGGGAAACATTTGAGAAAAGTTTTTAATGCTGTTAATTAGTGCTGAAAATCACTTTAGGCTGTCCAAGCCAGGCATTCTACAAATTAGTTTTTTTCTCTTCTTATTGAATTTATTGTATTCTTAAAAATAATTTCATCTTGGCTCCAGGCGTTCCCAGACACAAATGCTGACTGAGAAAGGGAACAGCGTTTGATTCCTGCCGGCAGCTTGGGCCGTGCCAGCCTGTCTTTCATTCCACGGCACTCAGTCTCACTTCACGTTCACCGAGTTACTGCAAGGAGGGCCCACATTTCACAGATGGAGACACTGAGCTTAGAGAGGCACAAACTGTGGGCTGTGGCAGAGTCACTTGGAGGAGCCGAGTCATGGCCTCCTGCCCTTGACCATGTCATGTGCGGGCGGGGTCCCCTCAGCCCTCTGCTTCTCCTCTTCTCGATTTGGGGATGTGTTGGATGAGCCAGGTCTGTGCCAGAGCTCACCCAAGTCTGCGAGGCTGTGGAACTAGTTAAGTGATTGTGGGAAGAGCTACTTCACACACAAGGCTGTCTGATGTCCTACACGGCGGACAGCTCTTCAGTGAATCACTTGTTCGGTGTTTGGTTTTCTTTTTGTTTTTTTCTAAGCTGCATTCAAAATCAATGGAATAATTTTTACTTGCCAGGGAAAGCTTTTAAAGCGCAATGTGTTTTCTTTGGAAAGTGTGAAAATACGAAAGTGTGTAATATTTCTGTGCCAGCAGAAACCATGGCTGCAGACGTCGAAGCCAAAGGTGAAGAGAAGGTTTCGTCTCTACAACCTTGTCTCTGTGTGTGGTCTTATTTCTGTTCCCTCTCTTAAAGATGTCATCCTCTTCCATGATTTCATCTTTCATTATAGTCCCTTGCTCCCTGCTGCGGGGGCCATAAATCATGTGCTACATACCACATTAAAGGTACCATCTTCTCTCCAAACCAGAGTTGCCTCTGTTTCCTGTTCAAAATGCCAACTTGAAACATTGAAATCATTTCCCATTACACAGGTGGTTTTGACAGAGGTAGAGAACTGGCAATATAGCACAGCTCACCGCATCTAGTAGATTCTGCAAGCAATACAAGTCAGCCTTGAGTAAACTGTCAAGGAAAATATTTGTATTGAGCATTTTAAGGTTCTAGCCCTCCCCCCCCCGCCACTGGGTGTTTTAAGGATATGATTCCCATTTTTCAAAGATAATGCCTTAAGACATAAGATTGCATTCTTATAAAATTCTTTCTAGGTGGTGATCTTGACCCTATTTTTTGCATAAGCAAACTGATGCTCAGTGTTAATAACACTGCTATTAGATAACTGTGTTAAAATGGCATGGCGAGGGGGCAGTGGGATCCAATCATGTTCTATTTCTCCTCAACGACTTAACATGGTCCATCAGAAGTTTTCTACATATATGTCCAACTATTGCAAACCATTCTATTAAATTAGAACAGTGCAGTTTATAATTTGTATTAAAATGCAAAAGATGAGTGGACACATTTTGAGGTGGTCAATTCTGGTAGACTTTGAACATGGAGTCAGCATGACCTGCTGACATATTGGATACAGAATATGAGAGAAAAAGAGGAGTCTAAATAATTTCAGTATTTTGACCAGGACAACTAAAATAGAATAGTTGGCATGAACCACGGGGAGGAAGGCAGTGTAGGTGGAGCTGGTTTGGATAAAATTTCAGGAGTTCAGTAACGGGTGCATGGAGTTCTCAAGGTCTAATGGACATGCAGTGGTGGCAATGTTGAGCAGGTCATTTGGTACCCAGAGCTGGAGTGTGGGAAACAGGTCTTCGCTGGAGAGAAGGTGACAGTTGTTGGGTATATATGGACTTTGAAGCAGTGGACTGAGCTCATCCAGGAAGCACAGATAGAAAATAGAAGATAAGCTAGGAATGAGTCTCAAACACTGTACACTATGAGATTGGGAACAGAAATAGGAAGCATTAAAGAAGACAGAGAAAGCCCTGGCTGGGTGGGTCATGTGGTTGGAGCATCATCCGGTACACAAAAACACTGAAGGTTTGGTTCCTGGTCAGGGCACACGCCTCAGTCGCAGGCTCTGCCCCTGATCAGGGGTGGTGGGGTGGGGGTGGGAGGCAACCCCTCAATGTCCCTCCCTCCCTCCCTCCCTCTCTCTCTCATCAATAAAAACATATTCTCGAATGAGGATTAAAAAAAGAAAGGAAGGAAGAGCAGCAATGAGGTGAGAGGAAAACGAAGAGTATTTGATATTCCGGGAGCCACATAATGAGAGCTCATCAAGGAAGAAGAAATACTATGTTAAATGCCGCCAATGGGTAAAGAGAAAACTCAGAATTTTCCATTGGCTTCTGTAAGAAGGCAGAGATCAATTACTTATGTTGGAGAGTTAAAGACAATTGTAGAAATGGGGATGGAGAGAAAAAGCACAGTATCGATAAATCTGTAGATACTCAAACTTTTAAAGCATCATTTTGTTCTAAATAAAGCTCCAAATATTTAATTTAATTTTATTTAAGCTATGTGAATAGTTCAGCTTGGCATGACTTGCAATGGACACTGAGCAAAAGCACTGAAAAGATAAATATCACGAAAGCACTGTGTTGCTAAATATCACAATCTGTGTTTGTCCAGCTTTGCTCTTCCAAAGTTTTTAAATGTAAGAGTGAGTAGCATTTTAGGGTAAAATTTATAAAGAGGGAACATCAGCTGAATTTGTTATTGTCATTTTCTCTAAAATGTATAAATATTTATCTGATGTTATGATATTTTGATATATATTTCAGTTTGTATTCAAACTCTCTTTTAGATAGCAAATACTTTTTATGCTACAGGTTAATGTAGAACATAATTTTAAGGAACCTGAGAATATTTAAGAATAATCAAGGCAAAAGTGTATCGTACTTTTAGTTAACTTGCAGCCTTCAGAGTTCAGTGATATTCCTGTTTCCATGGAAGTGGATATGGATTGAAAAGAGCTGTTTCTAAAAGTTGTCTCACTTAACAAAGATTTGCCAGGTTTCATGACTTTTAAGGATCATTTTCTAATTGAAATGCAGAGAATGTTTACTTTGGGGGAGGAGAGAGAAGAACTCTTTCTGGTGAACAGAGATTTCTATTGAAAATCTAGCCATGCGAATTAGCCCTCCTTCAGATATGACCTGGAAACCGCAGTTCACTCAGACAAGGAAAGAGGAAGTAATGTACCAGAAGTGTATTTCCATGTAAATAGCTATTATTTAGTATATTACATTGAAATGCACAATGTGTGAGTTACAGAGTAAGAATAAGCTAAAGAGGTATCCACACAGGTCACAAACTCAACTAAAATAATTTTATTACTATAATTACTGCCAGTTCCAGTCACTAAATACTCTTAAGTTTTAATTATAATTTAAATTAATACAATCAAATATAATATGAATAGTGAGTACATATAGTTGAAAACACAGTTGAGTTTTAATTGAGGCTCTTGCTGACAAGCAAAGTATACCTACATGTCCTGACTCTGAAGAAAAACTGCAGGCCAATATCCCTGATGAATATGGAAGCAAAAAATTTATGGACCTTGAGGGCATACACCAAGAAAAAAAGTTAGACAAAGACAAATACTGTGTGTTCTTATTTATTTTGGGAATTTTCAAAGATAGGACTCATAAAAGTAAAGAAGAGGATGGTGGTTGCCAGGTACAGGTGGGTGGAGATAAAGGGGGAGACACTGGCCACGGGTATAAACCTCCAGTTATGAAATGAGTAAGTCCTGGGGGCCTAATACACAGCATAGTGCGTATAATTAACAATATGGTACTCCCTCCTTTTCTGCAAGGGATGCGTTCCCAGATCCCCAGGGTGTGGGTTCCTGAAACTGTGCTAGTACTGCACTCTGTATATACTCTGCGTTTTCCTGTACACACATAGGGTAAAGTCGAACTTGCGTGTGGATGTTCAGAGTGCAGGTCTGAATGTCATCACCACAGGAAGGTAATTATGTGAAGGGGTGGAGGGGTTAACTCATCCTCTTGTGGGAATAATTTTGCAGTATGTATATGTACTGAATTATCATATTATGCACCTTAAACTTCCAAGTATTATATATCAATAATATCTCATTAACACTGGAAAAAAATACCTACTTGTGAATACGATAGTTTTGCCTGTGTGATTTTTCCATATAAACTTTAACTCTCTATCTCCACCAGCAAAGAAGAATGAGAAAGAGGATGTTTTTGTTTTTCAAACAGGCCAGGTTTATTCTTCATGTTAGATCTTTGCACTTATGGTCTGTTCTCCCTTAAAAATTTCTAATCCTCCCATACCCCCCATTTAGCTTAGCTGTCTCCTTCTTATCATTAGGGATTATGTTGAAAACAATTTAAATGAACTCTATTCTTCCCTTTCTGCACAATACATCGTCTTATTTTCTTCATAAGATTTATCACTGGCAGGCACTATCTTAATAGTTATCTTAATAGTTTAACCTCTCCCAGGACAGAAGTTTTTGGCTATTCTGTTTCCTGCTGTAACCCTATTTCCTAGAATAGAATGTAATAATAAGTGGGTGCTCAGTGAATGGCTGGGATTTATCACGTGAACTAATAGATGAATATAGGATGGCTTGCTTCGGAATTTTTCATTAAAATATATTCTCCCATTTGTGTATTGTTTTTAAAAATTACAAAACTCACTTGCCCGCCTTGCTCTTTAGGACTAAGAATCAGAAGAATTACTGAATGCAGACTTCAAAGAGTTGCTGCATTAGACTCCGTTCAAGTACCTTCTCAGGTTGTTGGGGTCCCTCTGCACATCACTCCTCCTCCGCCTGAGTGTGTGTGTGCGCACACACATACATACACACTGCTTGAGCGTTAGCCACTTACCCCATGGTTCAGCTTGTTCACTGAGACCACCAGCTCTTTTGGCTGCCCCCAGCAGGGAAGCCAGGGGTTGGCATGTCCACCACGGTACCTTTCCAGAGTGGGAACTGTCACTCTTAGATCTGTCCCAACTGGCCCTTGAGGACAGTAGAGCCTCCTCTGCCCCCACAGTCTCAGATCCACAGGAGGAGCTGAACTGTGGGACTTGGGAAATGGATTGCTCCAGAAGTAAGCCCGGAGGGGTCAGGTTGCCAAGCCTGGAAGTTAGGGAACGTTAATACCTAGAGGGGTGTTAACTGGGACTGATGAGTCACCGGAAGTGGGAAAGAGCTGCGAGAGCAGTTCTTCTTTCGTGCTCTCCCCAAAGGACGGTTCCCAGGCACAGTGACGCCACACGCACAGCTGCAGTCGTGACGTGGCTAGTTCAGCTGGGTACCAAGCTGTGTTTTCTTCCACCGCTCCTGCCGCTGACTGCTCTTCCTCCTCCTCTTGCTGCCCTGGGTCACAACGCAATCTCTGCTGCACCTGAAGCTTTGCCTCAGGCGCTTTTTTTTTTTTTTTTTTTCTAGAAAGTCCGGCTATGAAGCTGGTCCTTGACTTTTTAAAGCATTTGAAATAGTACTTTTTACCATCCAAACCATGTTACAGTAAGCTTTAGTGAACAGATCAGATTCTCTTCATTTCCCATGAAATTAGAAGAGAATAGAATACGCTAAGCCCAGTGGAAGCTCCGTCTCCCGGTTCTTCCGTCCTCGACAATGCTCTAGCAGCCCTGGAGAGATTTTTAGACAATAACAAGCTGAGATCATTCCCCAAATTTGGAAAAGTTTGCATTACTGTGTTGCATATGTCTCTATAACACACTATTTTCTAAGAAGAGTTTCAATATATTTAGTTTTGCCTAAGACTAGTCTGGGGCTGAGGGGACAAGGTCTTGCATCTCAGCTCTCTCATGACCTTGTAGATAAGAAGTCACTAAACCTGCCAAATACACACCGTTGTTCACATGTTAATGAATAGGCATAACTATTTGTCTAGGTTCAATTTAATTGAGGTGATTAAATTGTACAATGGAAAGAAAGCATTCGGTGAAGTTTCCAGCACTGTGCTAAGAAGAGGCCCATTTGTGCATGTGGAAAGCTTGATTACTTTTAAATTGCGCCTCTTACAGGATCTGAAGCAGCCCCTTTGGCCCACAGTCACTTAAAAGCAACTGAGTGTCTATACTTTCATTTCCAGTGTGACAGAAGAATTGGGAATTCGGGAGGTAATCACAAAGGGATTAGTGGAGCTGCAGATGGAGGAGATGAGACGGGGTATTCAAAGGAATGAGGCTTATTTTTTGCCTCAAACATTTTATAGAACCTTGCTTATTAAGATGCAGATAGTGGTCACAGCCTTCACATAATTCCCTTGATTAATATTGGGGCAGTAAAACCCTCCCTTCCCCCCACAAAAGTCAGGAAACCCGTCGAGCAAAGCAATAGCACTATCTCCTCTTGCTATTTGTTAACAATAATGTGAACAATTATTTTTATTTATTATTTTGATTTTAAGCCCATTGTGATTAGAGAGGGAGTTAATGGAGATCTAAAGGATTTTCAAAGCACCAGTCCTTGCCAATAAGGTAAGTTCTTTCGTAGGAAGTAAATGTTGTCATAGCACTTTTCACCTCTCATTGTGCATGAGGTAAAGGTCATGTGTGCCTTATTTATTTATTTATTTAGTGGAAATAAAGGAAGGCCACCCAAAAGCAAAGAAACAGAAGACACTATTTATTCAGAACCTACTAAGGCAAGAGCGTCAGCTGTCATCACTCCAGTCTGGCAGAGGCTCAAAAGCAGGAAAGGATGTGTGAGAACTTTAGAGTCAAAAAGAGCGGAGGCTCAGGTGGTTCTTCGACAGGAAGTAGTTAGGATGGGAAGCTGGAGGTGGGCTCACTAGCGGTAAGGTGTCTTAAGTGATTGACTTGGGAATATTTGGCTTGCTCTGGTTGGCCCTGTTGAAATAGAGGCAAACGGGGAAGCTGGAACTTAGATCAAAGGGGCTGGTTTGGCCTTGGTAATGGTCGAGGTCAGGGTTCCCCTGGCACAGGTGGTCTGGCCAAGCTCTGTCCGTTCAGTCTCCCACCTGAGTCAAGGAGACCAGGAAGCTTCGTTCCCTGAGGGGGGATCTTGGGCCCATACTCCAAATCATCCCTTATTCTGTCTCTGTGTCCTTTTGTGATTTTGTCATTAAAAGAAATATTGAATAATGCTATTGTCTTACTTTTCTGGAAGAATTTCCAGTTGTTTTCCCCCACTTTGGCCATTTTGGACTCTCCTTATCGCAGGGAAAAAAATAGAGATGCATGAGATCATTAACCTTGGTAAACCTTACCAATCTATCATCTCTGTAGGGTTTAAAGGTTTAAAGTTTTTTTCCAATAAGGAGAAAGCCTAGAAATCTGTTTTTTTTTTTTTTTTTTTTGAGGGGAGTAGGCAGTGTTCCTCTCTTTTAAGAAACTGTTTCTTTCTTTCAAAAAGGCAGGTAAACAAAGGGGTAGTAAGCATGGACTATGATGATGGTAGAAAGCAAAACACAGTTTTTTGAAAATATCAGTTCTTACCAAGCATTGCAGTTGTATTGCTGTCTAGTTTTTCTCTTTCTTGACAATGCCTACTTGGTAATTGTGTCTATTCATTGGGGTGGAAATTAACAAAAATCTCCTTGTGACCTTTTCTTATTCTGGTTTACATAAGCCTTCAAAGCAGATTAAAAAGTGATTTCTCCAATTGTTCCAGTCTATATCACCAGCATTCTTCACAGGGCTGTGGGGACAAAATGTCAACCAGTAATAAAGTTTTCCTCTGCCCTGCCTCATCCACTGCATCCCCCTCTCCCTGGAAGGACTCAAAAGAGGGACTCTTGGCCAAATGCCATCTCCATTTCATCTCTCTTTATTGTTTCTCAAAGAGCAAACTAGATAACATTTTAACTCCCAGTAAGAAAACTAATTTATGCAGATTCAATACAGAATGCAAATGACCCAAGACTAACACATGAGAAAAACGTCGTTGAACGCATTTTTGAAATCCAATTTTGAAAGTCCTTTTCTTCTGTATGTCTTCCTTTCTCACATTTATTTGTTAATACCCATTGTATGCTGGGCACTATTCTATGGGCCATGGATATAGTAGCAGGCAAGAAAAGTCTATTCTCTACCTTATTTTTTAGAGGAGGCTGAAAAGTAAAGAACTTAATATAACGATATATCCTGAAAAGTAAATGAAACTGTAGCATGTTTTAGCAATAAGAAAGGTCTCTCAATCTAATCTTACTCTCCTCTCTTTTGTCCCTTTTGCCCTGATGACAGTTATTCTCAGGAAGTGGTGACATGTGAGTAAAGATCTGAATACAAGGCCCCCCACAGGAAGAACATAAGAGGAGGGAAGAGCATGAGCAGAGACCTGGGGTAGGATTAAGTTTGGCATGCTCAGAAAACAGGAAAAAGCCAGTGTATCTGGAATACAGTGAGTTAGGCAGAGAGTGGATCCATCCGAACACAAGAGGACAGACAAAAGCCAGAACATCTGGAATCTCGGCCCATTGATCTTTTCACTTTCAATATCTAAAGAAAAAAAATTCAATCATATTGTGACCAGCCACCAAATCTCTACCTCTCTCTCTCACTCTCGCTCTTGCTCTAGTTCTCTCTCTCTCTCTCTCTCCCTGTCTGTCTGTCTATATTTTTTAGCATTTCCAGCCACTTAAGAAAAGCTGTAATCAAATGAGTATTCAGCATAAAACTCGAACTGCCTCAGTTGGTGCAAACTCGGAGATGTCATTTACATTCTGGAATCCCCCTGAGAAACCAGGCTAATGCTATCCTGAATAGTACCTTCTTTTGGCTTTTTTCCCCTTTGTGTCTACTCTCGACCAGTTTCTCCTGGCGGGGATTCTTAGAAAAGCAGGTACATAGGACATTTATCTAGTCTGATAGATGTATTTGTCAGGATGAAAGGGGTTCTAGGGACTTAACAAACAATCCCCAAATCTCAGTGGCTCAGTATAGGACGTTTATTTTTCTTAATGTTATTTGCTTTATAGGCCAACGATGGTGGTGGTGGTGGGGTGGTTCTTTTCTATTTACATGATATTCTGGGACATAGTCTGATTCTCCAGTCAGGGGCCCAACCAGAAACAGATGACGGGTTTAAATTAGTGTAATTCAAGGGAAGTTTAAATAGGGGCAGTTCGCTGAGGTGTTAGGTGAGTGTGAGGGGACCGGCAGAGACAGGGTGGTCCTGGCAGAGATCCGCCACCTGTCATCCATGCTCCCTGGGACACGGAGTCTCTTTAATTGCCAGAGCTGGGGAGAAACACTGAAAAAGCAAGCATAGGCTTTATAGTTCTTCAGCCTGAAAATAATGTACCTAGTTTTTCGGACTGTAAGACACACTGGACCATAAGACACACCTAGGTTTTTTAGAGGAGGAAAATAAAAAAAATTTGAAGCAAAAAATGTGGTAAAATATTTAATAACATAAATAACATAGGCTGTTGCCCCCCTGCCCCCAGTGAGCCAGGTAAGCTACATTCGAACTATAAGTTGCACCCTCTTTTTCTCCTAAATTTGGGGGGAGTGTGTCTTATATTCCAAAAAATATGGTATATCAAATTTGCTCACACTTTATTGGCCAGAGCTTGTCATATGGACCTATCTGACAGTGAAGGGAATGAAAACAGACCTGTCCAACCCTGTGGCCTTATTTCCTTCAAATGCAATTTATATTGGTATACGTTGTAAGCAAAAATACATATATTCCCTCCTAGGAAGTTGATACTTATTTCAAAAGTTGTGCATTTTTCAAATACATGTAACTTTTTGAACTTTATCAGTCTTAATATTTAGGTACCTTCAGCTGTCATGTTATCATATCTCTATTTTTGACCAGTATAATTTTAAAATTTTTGATTGGAGTCATAAGAGAACATGGAAGATAGGATTCTGAGTAACATTAATAATTAGCTTTTTTTTTTACCCGATCAAAGTGACAGCTTGTTGACAGATGACTGTTACTTGCCCTTCAATCTGGGAAAATGAGTTTTTAAAGGAAAATAGCACATCACATTATGGCATGTTTAATTATATGCATTTGATATTTGATGTTTTATTTTATAATATATTGCTCCTGAAAATATGAACCATATATTGCCTCTTTTTCTCTTCCCCTCTTCCTTTTTCTTTTTAGAAATAAAGATAATAAATATATCTGTCAGGACAGGTTAAATTATGCTGCAGTAACAACACTAAAAACCTCAGTGGGTTAAAATGACAAAGATTTAGTTCTTGCTCATGGTATGTGATGGACTCGGCTTTTGTCATCCTCCTTCAGCGGTCCATTGTGAACTAGTTTTGGTGTGTGGCTGTGCTCTCGTGATTGCCAAGGCAGAAAAATTAAACGTGAACTCCTGAGGTTTCCACCTAGAAGTCAAACCCATTATTTCCACTCATGATTCATTGGCCCGTTTTGATCTCACGGCCACATTAACTTCAAAAGATAGGGACATGCAGTTCTACCATTTGGAAGGAAATCCAGGAGTATTGAGTAAACCATCTTAAAGAATGCCCCACTAAGGAATGAAGTGTATCTGAATATATTGAGAATATATGTCGTTTCAGACACATGCAAAATTTAAGTGCTGATGTTTCTATTTACAATTTATCTCATGAATTGAGTATACCATGGAAAATATATATATATATTTTTAAATATCTTGGGACTACATTTACTTATGTCAGTAATTTTGTCCCTAGGCATTAAGTGGAAGTGAAGGACATATTACTTTAGCAAAATTTGTAACAATGCAAGGAAATTATTCATCCATCAAGACAAAAATAACCCATATAATGATATGGAAATTAAGAGAAAAAGAGTGATCCCACTGCTGGGACTATACCCTAAGAATCCTGAATCACCAGTTCAAAAGAACCTATGCACCCCAGTGTTCATAGCATTATTTACAACAGCCAAGTGCTGAAAACAGCCTAAATGCCCATCAGTAAATGAGTGGATCATAAAACTGTGGTACATTTGCACAATGGAATACTGTATTCTCCATTCCACTTTTATAGCCCCAGCCTCCTTAAGGTTCACTCTTTGTGTTCTGTAGTTCCATGCCCTTGAGACAGTGTATCCACTGTCTCATGTATCCTCTATTACAGTGTCATACCGAATAGAGTTACTGCCATAAACATTACTGTTTTCTTCACCTGTTTGTCCCAACCTCCAAATCTGGGCCAACAACTGATCTGTTTTTCAGCTCTGTAGTTTTGCTTTTGCCAGAAGGTTATATAAATGAGGTCATACAGCATGCAACATTTTCAGGCTGACTTCTTTCACTTAGCAATATACATTTAAAATTCCCCCATGTTTTTGTGTGACTTGATAGCACACTCCTTTTACTGTTGAAAGGTATTCTATTGTATATAGGCGTTCCTACCAGTTTATGGCTCCAGCAGCGTCTGTTCCAGGTAAACAGTCGCAGCTGTCTTTCTGGATGCATCTCTGTCTCCAGATTTTGGAGTGGCATTTACCTCTAAAACCTCAGGTTTTTGATAGGTGCAAAAAAGGTCTTTGATTGTAAGTTGGTCCAGCTTTTTCTTGTAGGGATGTGAGCAGAGACTTCTATAATCTTTACATGTTGGAGCTGAAACTCCACATTTATTTCTAGCTATTGGAGCCATGTATGGAGAATTAAGCATGCAGTATTATTAGATGAGGTGATGCTAGGAACTTTTGAGGTATAAATGTTTCTAGATGGTATATGTGTTTGGATTATAACCAAGGCTCTGATTTCTAATTATTCATAAACATAATATAAAGCATATATTTTTAATGAATTAGAATACATTATTGAATAAGAAAAAATCAGGATGAGTTTTATAATATGTTCTGATTTCCAAATTTCCCCCTCTGTTCTCCCTAAATCAAACAGGTTGTGTGTATATAATTTTCATTAGTGGAAGCTTTAGCCAATTTACACTTGTATCTACCTTGCAAATTGGCTCAAGGCATTGACTACTGATGCATTAGCATATCATTAAATTTGATACTCCATTAATCATCCTGATTATTTCATACCATTTAAAGGATATCCAGAAATAGATCCCTAAATAAAAATAGTAAATACTGTGTGGGTACATATTTAGAGTTACTGGCTTCCAAGACCATCTTGCAGTCATCCAGGTCATTTTAAGATATTGATTAGCTGTGGTGTGGATAACATAAAATGCAGCTTTATGTAATTTCTTTGTTCTGTACCACCAGTTGTTTGCTAACTTGATTTGCCGTTATTTGATTCCCTTGCTTAATCAAAAAATCCATGTCACCTACCGGAACCTGGAGTTCCCAGGATCCTACAGTATTTACGTTGACATAGAAATTGCTAACAATTTTTACCAAGAAAAGTAGCCGCGTGAAAATTTGTTAAAGATTCATTCAGCTCGACTTGCGTTTATTTCAATTGATTGATTGCACTTATACCAGCAATTTTCACATTTGTTACAAAATTCATAGAAAAGAAAAATAGCTAAGGGTACAAATTAGTTCATATTTGCTCTAACGACAAACATGAAAGGGAGTGCATTAAAGCTAATCATCCTTCTATTACCTTGTCATCGCCACGTTTTTACTGGTACATGCTGTGAAATGAAAAACAGAAAACTCAGGAGCGCAGTGATAATGCAGTGAGTGCGTGAGCACCGAGCTCATCTCTCCTGTCTGTTCAGCATCCTGTCACTTGGGCTGTTCCCATCTGCTGGCATTAGTCACGGGACACTTTGGTCATTGTTTTGAGAGTATAGGGGACAGGCTAGGAACTGGCAGACCCACTAGAAGCTGTTTCATTTTAATGAAGTGAGAGATGATGGGAGCTCTGACGAGGAAGGTGCTTAAAGTGGTGAGGATGGAAACATGGAGATACACACACAGCCACATTTTGCTGATGGATTTGGCTGTGGAATCAAATTCAGAATCTGTAAGGACATATCTTCACTCAGAAAGGAGAAACTCAGGCAGTGACCATATGTGCCCCATTAAATCTTCAGAGGTAGCTTTTAGAAAGCTTCAGAGGAAAGCCTTTTTAATGAGGCTGCAAGCTCCTTGGTGGCAGGGAGTGAGTCTTTACATCACTAGTACTTAGTTTATCTCAGTGCCCATTGCAGACAATCAATCTGTGCGTTTTTAAAGCACAGAGTTCCCAACTGTTGGTCCCTTGAGAGTTGTCTACTCTAACCACTGTACTACCCGATCGACTGTTTCTCTGAACTTCCCTTCCCGATTGTTCTTCTTTCTCCAGTAACCTGGGAAAAGGTCCTCTCTACTTTCACTGACCTTTAACATGAACAAAGTTACAGGCTTAGCATTACCTCCTGCGTTACCTGCATTTGGGACCTTGAATTGGTGACTTGCATAGAGTCCAGTGAAGTCCAGACCTTAAGTTTCAATCCATAGGAGTAGTTTGGCAGCTCTGTAAAAAGTTGGAGGTGGGCTGCTTGAGGACCTGCTTTCTTCAGAGCTGCTTCCTTGTTTAAAAAACAAGAAACTGTTTAAAAAGGACCTTCGAAACTTCCTTCTAAATGGTCTTGAGCAAACATGGCAAGAGGGATCTCCGTTGTTTCACTCTACCAAACGTAACTTCTCCAACACGCAGACTAAATTTGTTCTTGTGGAACATCTGCTTAGCATCTAATCTCCTGGACAAACAGGCCATTAGTCATTTGTTTATGGACCAAATGATTTAGATCCATGTAAATAACTCCTATAACATTGTTCTCTCAATTGATTGACTCTTCAACAAAGCAATAGCAAGTATGATAATCTAACTTCCACTAATCATGGTTATTGTGTGTGGACCATGCCAAAGCTTTCAGTTTGTTGGGATTCCTGGCAGGGAGGCAGGACTTGCAGCCTTCCAACTACCAATAAGCTTCCATTCTTAAGAGTCCTGGTAGATATATTTAAATAGAACCGTCAAAGCTGCAGAATTTCTGCCATTCACTAGAAGTTCCTAAAATATTTATAGTTCTAACCTGCTTTTGAAAGTCACAGCTAAACCATAATATTTGTCCAGTGTCCTGTTAGAATCCAAGATGTTGTACTCCGGCCAACCATCTTGGTTTTACATAAGGCTCCCAAATGAGAAGAATTAGATTCAAGAAATGCATTCTCCAGAAAATTCTGTATCCATGTTTTACCCAAAGACATTGAGAGATTCTCTCATACCCTACTCTTCCTTCATTTAATACAATGCATTTATTTCATTTACAAAACCAACATTGATTTGAGTTGTTCTTTAAAAATAACTGTACTTGAACAACAATAAAAAAATTTTAAAAAGTGAAGTGAAAATAAATAGATTAATCAGAACAGCAATGGAGAAGATTATTTTGTGCATTCTGATATCTCTGAGATAAAAGCTAGCAACCTTGGTCTACTGATTAATAATCCAATGGCTATAGAGATAGCATGTTAATCAAGCATTAAGAGTAAGGTTAGCATATATATACTTTATTGTCCCTGTCTGATACTCCTGTATGACTCCATTTATATGAAGTGTCAGAACAGAAGAATGGCTTCCTCTTTGAGATATTTCGAGGAGAAACTGGAGTTGAGAGAAAGGTACTATACCTTCATCTGACTGAGAGTTACAAGGGTTTACACATTCATCAAGTTTCACCACACCGTATACTTTTTACATTTATATTTTTAATATAAGAATAAGGGTAATTATTTTTAAAATTGCAAGAAAGTAACATTCAAACCAAGCCTTTTCTATTTCGATTTGTAATAATTGCAGAGAAAAATCCAGTATTTAAATATGCCATATTTGTATATGGTGTTTAATTTTTGACAAAAGAAAAATGTCACTAAAATGTATTTTACTTATAGTATTAGTACTCTTTGTCTACTGGTCAAAGTGAAAATGTGTCAAAAACTAGAATGTGGGCATTGCCAATGATAGGTATTTAAGACGGAAGGGATAACCAACAGGGTTAAGACATGTATATCCCTTCTCCCAAAAGTCTGTATTTTGTAAGCCCAGCTAGTTTCTAAAAGGTAAGCAGTTAAGCATGCTTAGAAGCATCTAGAGCCAATGGTTTCTTTGAGTGAAGCAGAGTTCAGAGAAAGAGAAAACTGTTGGCTTGATCAAATAATTTTTTCAATAAATAATTAATTAAACTATTTATTGAGTGCCTGCTCTGTGACAGACACTCATGGGACTGGGGGTAAACAACTAGAGAGAAAAATCAGACACAATCACCCTTCTCTTTGGAGTTTATAGTTTTATGCAGGCAGAGCTCAGGAATGTGGGCTGGGCTTAGGATTCAGAGATTTAGAGAGCGGAACGGCCCTGAAAGGGGAAAATAATGCACAATTTTGCTGTGACAAGAACCTGAACTCATTAAAGACAGGGTCTGGGTCTTAGTGTTTACTGAACCCTAATGCCTATGCACAGAAAACATTCATTGTCAAATGAATACATGATTAAATGAAAGAGAGACACAATACTATTTCTAGAGTACAAAGGAATAGTTGATTAAGGACACCTCAATACAAATCATCCTTGGATAAACATCTTGACCTATATATCATGCAGAATTGGATGAAAGCCATCTGCTTATTCCACGTGAACCTTACACTTCAGAAACTCTTTTGAGCAATGATTTCAAACTGACTAGAAGTCCTCAGTGTCAACAATGTGCATGAGCCTATAGAATTTGCACATGCAGGGGAAATGAAGCCTGAGAGGACTGTTTCCAAAAACATGAGGATTAGTCCTGTGTTTTCATGGCTTTAATCCATCCCAGCCAAGGAAAAGCAGCTCTTGGGAGCTTTAACAAATGTTAGACACTCTCTGCTTTGTGTATAAAGCACTTTACACCTCTGCCCCCTTTAGATGAGAAGCTGATTAGATCCTAGCCTGGAAAGCTCAGAAACCCATAGAGTGACATCAATGGTTTCCAAGTCCTTGGTGCCAGAACAAAAAGGCAAAGCTGGGTCTTGAAGGAGTTGGGTGAGTTAATGAATGATGGTCTCCTTCCATCTCCTGATATTCAATTGAGCCACAGCAGATGGGCAGGGCTCCATGGGAAAAATGAATTATGCACATCAGACTGTTGTTACATTTCTCACAATCCCATTTTCATCACTTCACCTGTTGTCTGTCTCGGGCTGATCTGTTATGTCTCTCATCCCATGTCGGCAGTCCTGGTTCAGAGATAATCTTTCATTGGTTTTCCCTCCCAAATGTGCATCTGTTAAAGATTTTTTTCCCTATTCTTTCTCTCATCAGACAGAGCTTGTACATTGAATCATTTTGGAGAGGAGGATGATGAGGGTTATGATATTAATAGAGAAGCTTACGTGGAATAATTTGTGAGAAAGGTGTATTCTAGAGAAAAGTTTATGGATGTTAATATTCATCCTGCACCTTGGGAACAATGGCATATTTTTAAGACATTGTTTTTTTAAAAAAACAACAGAGTTGGCAAAAGTTACTGTATCGGGGTAAGATCAGGCATTAGATTAAGTTCTTGCTAAAAGGCACATTCACTTGCTTTTTATTTGGCATCTCTGCAATTAAAAATGTTATTTACTCCCTGAAACTCCTTTTGTGACTAGAAGATCAGATAAGCATTTAATCATCCAGGCAAGCAGGATTGTGCTGTTGAAAGACCTTAATCTGGTGCTCAGTTCTGATTTTGGATGCTCATTTACTGTGAGGTGTAGGCAAGCCACTTTACCTTTTGAACCTCAATTTCTGAAATAATACTTCTACCTTCAAAGAGTCGATGAACAGATACAGCAAAAACAGTGTGGGTGAAGTCCATTATGATGCTTGGGGGTGAGGGGAAGACCAAGATCTATTCAATAATAAAAGATTGCTGAATCTGAAAGGATATAGTGGAAAGTGAATTGGAAAAAAATGTCAACACTTATTTTGACCTCTTCTATGATATTAGGGGAAACAAATGCATCTACAGAACGCCCTTTTTAATGGCAGAGAACCAGTACTAGTAAGCAGGCAAATATTGACAATGGTCTTGTTGAAACAAGGGTGAGAATTTCCCGTCCTGACCCATTTGGCTCTCCCCCTTTTCCTGCCAGACGTTGCAGTCTGACTGTTCGACTAAGCAGTCTCCAAGATCCTTTTCATCTGTGGAATCCTTTGTGAAAACAATAATGCATTAGTATTTAAAAAGCATGCTTTTGTGCCATAGAAACCCCTCATACTAGCTAGAGTACGACCAGGAAAACAGAATCCACTAAAAGTACATGAGACATAGTAGAGAAAGTGCTGGGAATTTGTTATGTGGGTGCTAGAACTGCTAAGAAAGCCAAAAGAAAACTCTAGTGCAACCTGGAGATTAGCAAAAGCAAAAACCTGTGTCACCCTAGGCAGGAAAAACCAAGTGAAGGACAGGGTTTGAGTAAAACTTGAGTCAGCAAGCTCAGAAAGGTTAACTCATGGTGACGCTGACATTTTCTAGCTAAGTCACTTTGGGTGGAGAAGACTAAGAGGTGGAGTTAGAAACAGCACCTGACTTCGGTGCCAGTTGGGCAGAGCATGGGCAGGGGGTAGCCGGTGGGCAAACGTGGCTACTTACAGTCGCCTCTGAATTATGCGTGCTGTGGGAGGTGGAAATCAAGCTCTCTAATGGCTACAGCTTGTGTATGTTTGCTTCTTGGTACTACTTTGAGCAAATAACCCCTGGTAAAAAGAGAACTTCATTCACATATTAGTGGTTTCTGAAAGATCCCTTTCCAAATGTTGGGTGGCCATAATGCATGGCTCGCCAATGTTCGGAAAGCACAAATGAAAAAAGTTTAGAACCTTACCTTACAGAAGTCTCATATTATTATTACTTTAAAGATGTGTAGAAAAACAGCGCTCCTCAATTTGCCCAAGACTTGCCCCACTTTTTATTTTTATTTTTTGCAATAGAAGTCCTGCATTCTGGAACATCCTAGTCCCAGACAAACCAGGACAGGTGGTTTGATCCCGAATGGGATATTTGGATCATAACTGCATAATCTCATTAGAAGGAAAGCTAAGTTTTCTCTTTAGTATTTCACTATTCACCCCTCTTTATTCTGAATTCAATTTATAGGTTTGGAGTCTTGATAGCTTTAAAATTGCATGTGATTCTCTGCCAAACAAAGGCTGATTCTGTTTCTTCAGGATTTAGTTGTTGCTATTGTTCTTTACTGTCCCAGTGTGTTTGGAATACCAATTTGGGACCAAAGGTTACTGTGCTTCTGTGTGCCTTCACATGGGCAAATCCTTCCCAAGACTTCTTTGGTAGATGTAAGAGGCATGGGAATGTTTTCCAAATTTAATTATTTATTATTCAGAAGCTGGTAGTGTTAATGTTGTGGTGATAATGTGTTTGCAATGGTCTTGCAAATAGATCAAATGTTTGAACACTGAAAAAGAAATTTACTTCTTGACTTTTTAATCAACTTGTATCTCCAACCTCTTTTACATAAGAAGGTTAGTTTGTGTGTGGATCATTGAGTCTATGCTTGTTCTACATTGTTATCCCTTTGTTCTTTCCTGAATAGCACTTCTCACGAGGGTAATTAATTGTGTGTTTATTAATACATGTTCCCTGATTTATACTCACTTGCATGAGGCAGGGACTGGCCTGTTCTGTTCACCTGTGAATTTATAGTGTTTACACAGAGCCTAAAAATACTAAGCACACTGAACGTGTTGACCGAAGGGATATACTGATGGAAAATGAATGGGTGGATACATGGGTGAATGGATGCATGAATGAATGGCAGGACCTGCACTCTTCTACAACATGGATTTAAAAGAACATAGTGACTATCTCCCTTCTTGTCCTCTGGCTGGAAGAGGGCATATAAGTGCTGCCATACCCAGTGCATGATGGGGCAGGAAAGAGTCGCAGGGCCTACCCTGTTTGCCCAGTGTACAGATAAGCTCCTTGTATCTTGTGCTCACTACTTCCATTCCTCTCTCAAGCAGGGAGGCTTGGAGTTGAGAGGGATCTATGGATCCAGCAACTCAAATCACTTTTTTTAAAAATGAGGAAAAGGAAGCACAGGTGTATTAATTTACTTGTAAAGGTTATATAGTAAAAGCTAAGTCTGCCAGGGTCAGCTCCTGGATACTTGATGCTGCTTGCTTAAATGTGGTTTTATGCCTCTTTAATGCTTCCACATTGAGGCAATTTCCTGAATCAATCCCTGGTCAGTCTGACCCAAGTCACCAAAACTAACCAGCCTTTGTTCCTTGACAGAGCCCCTTACTGTCATAGATTTCTCACTGTAAACCTCTTCTGGCCAGACTAAGCCTGATTCTCCATGTCCCGGAGGACACACCAGGGAACTGTCTCATATACATAGGACACTTGAGAAAAATAATAGCACATTGAGGGAAAACTTTCAGGGTGAGTGACAACCCACTAACCCTTTCTGTAAGGATGACACCCAAAAGGATGTGTTCACTTTCCAAGTTATCCAATTTGTCCATACTTCACACAGTTAGAATTCTGGACATACGTGGAAGCCCTCTTTCTTCTCTATTCTTTATAGATTGTGAATTCTGTCCTTGAGTTGAAGGTTAGTCGCAGTAATAGAAATGCAGTCAGGTGGAAATTGTCTACAGCAGAACTATTACTGGGGCCATGGTGTGATATCTCTACATACAATATGCTTTAGGCATAAATGAGGGCAGAAAAAAAAATGGCACTGAAATAGCATTTCCCCTCTAACCAAGTCCATTCTGATTATCGAAGAAATTACTTGATTGGAAAGATGCCACTAGCTTCTATATAATATTCATGTAATTGGAACATTTCTGATCACTTCATTTTTGCACATTTTGGACAAATAAAAATCCAAAGAATCAGAACCTGCCACACTCAATTTTATGCTGCTCACTGAAGGAGCAGCAAGAGGGAAGGCACGTTTCCTTTTCCATGCTTAAGTGACTCCAGAATGGAACAATTAGCAAACGTAGGCAGCAAGATTTGGATTCCTTTCTTCCAATATGTTATGACGATGCCAAGTGCAGAATGCAAACACTTTTGAAATACATTGTATTTAAGAAAATAATTGGTCTCTATTCTAGGAGCTAATTTGATTGATTATGCCAAACAGGTGGCTTATGGCTCAGTAAGAGCTGCTATTAGTTGCTTTGCAAGAAAATATTTTCTAATTATCTTGTAGTAGTTGGGCCAACTGAATGCCTGAACTTCACTTATGTCTAATACAGTATGAGAAAATGTTTTGCTGGCTATTTGACCGGGTAAATAAAATAAGGAACTACTGGGAGAAGAGACTATATAACTCCCTGAAGGTGCAAGTGTTTTTTCGAGTGGAAAATTACATGTTTATGAGAAAAGCTGAGCGCCTCCCCATGGAGTTTGATGTCTCAAATCAGCTGAAGTTGAATGAAATACATATATGAGATAGGTAACTAAATACCACAAATAGAACTTAAGGAAAAGCATTTTCCTTTGTCAAAACATTTTGCATAGGTTCATATAATTAGAATCAAGCATTGTTTCATGTTCTAATTCCCCAAATCTGTGAATCCCCTACATGGTAGAGGGGACTTGACTGACGTGACTAAATGAAGGGTCTCGGTGGGGAGATTGTCCTACATTGTCCAGGGGGTCCAGTGTGATCACAGGGACCCCTGTGCAGTGACACAGGAGGGTCAGAGTCAGTAGCAGAAGATGAGATCATGGAAGCAGGAGGCAGGAGTGATGTGAGCACAGGGTCACCAATCTAGAAATTCAGGCAGGCTCTAGACTTTGAAAAGGCCAAGGAAATGGATTCTCCTCTCAGAGCCTCCACAAGGAATGAGCTGACACTTTGAGGCTGATTTTGACCTTCAGATGTGTCCAGAAATATAGGTTAATAAGGTTGTGTAGTGTAAAGCCACTAATTGCAACAGAAACCAATGCATCCCCTTCTATACCTCTGTATAATTTTCAGAACAAATTTCAAACTTCTGAATTTAGCACAAAAGTTCCTCTGTGATGTCTCACTGCACAGTTTTGTGACCTTACCTCTAGCCCCTCACCAAAGGTGTTGTTTCCTCCAGCTTTAGTCACTCACAGTTTCTGGAATTTTGAGTGAATAGGCCATTTCGAACCACATCCCTCCATAGGGATTAGGAGTATCTCCCCCTTCCTTCTGTTTTCCCCTCACTGAAGAAACCAAATGCCCGAAAAGACAATAAATATAACAAGAGGAAAGTTCCATCGACTTGCCATCTTCTTTAGGAATCCATTTTGAATACCTCAGTCCAGTGTGAAAAATGAACAAATGAGAGAAAACAAGTGAATAAAAACTTAGTAAGCAGAACACCTTTTAACCCAGTATCTGCTGTAGAATTAAGGTACAGTTGGAAGTCTAGATCTGTCTTCATAAATCATTGTCACACTTACATGCTTTCCTTTTTATGGGGTAGTTTCTTATTTCAAAAGATTATTTTTAAAGATTCACTGAGAAGCAGTATGCCAACTACCACTGGGGAAGAATTTTTCTTAGTTCTCTGGGATATGATGTTTATTTCAATGACCAGTTTTTAGTTTTCAACTGTGATGATCACTGGAAAATGGTGTTAGATGTATGATTCACCCAACTGTAAGCTCTTCTAAATTTTTTTTTAAATTTTATTTTTAGAGAGAGGGGGAGGGAGGGAGAAGGAGAGGTAGAGAAACATGGATGTGAGAGAGAAACATTGATCGGTTGCCTCTCAAACACACCTCAAGTGAGAATCTAACTGTCAACTTTACACTTTGCAGAATGACACCCAACCAACTGAGCCACACCAGTCAGGGCCCAACTCTTAGTTCTTACAAAGATTTACAGTATCCAGAGCAAAACCCCTACTGAGAGAAATGCCTGTTCTCTGTACACAACATATAAAGCATCCTGGTGTCTCCCCCAGGAACATGCCATGTGACCCCAAACTCTTAAATGAAACAAAATCCCTAAAAAATCAACCATCTACAATTAATAATACAGTACATCTGATAGGAAGCCAAGTAACCATTAAGAGGAATCACTGAATACATAATAGATGCCATTAAAATTAGTAGGAAAAATGGTAACAAAGTTCAATAAGTACATTTTTCTCTTCCTTTATGGAAGTAAATGACCAGTTCTTAAAATAGACTGGTTTAATGCTGGTATTCATTATGCCCACATTTTTTTTACTAGCTTCCTTTGTCACACAATTTAGTTAATTTTCAGTCAATAAACCATTCATGAGGTATTTTAAGTAACTTCGATGGGTGCTGTATTCTATGCCATGTAGTTTCATTTTCATCGTCTCACTGTTCCCTTGTGCCCCACACTCACAGAAATCCTAAATATGGGTGTGATTTTATACAACAGGGGCCAAGAAGTAAATCCTCAGATAGGCAATGTGGTGCAAGTAGAAGAGTTCAGTCAGACTTAAACCTTTTTCTCCTAGCTTCAGGTTTAGTGTTCCTCCCCCACCCCACCACTCCACTTGGCCTCCCTTAACAACGTCATTACAATAATTAGCTGTCATTAGTTTCATCAGAAGTTCCACTGTTCTTTTCAGAAAAATTAGCAGGCAGGGTATGTGTAACCTGAATACTCCCCAGAACTTCCCCCCGCCTTCAACACAAGTCACATCTTCTCCACGTCCCACAGGCAGGTATTGATTCTTGTTTTTACTTCGACACAAGTTACCTCTTCTCCGTGTTCCAGAGGGATGCCCAATTATAGACCCCGAGGAAAGTGACAATTCGTGGGGCAGAAGATTGTAAGTGATCAATACAAAAATGCTGGCTAAAACCATTTGGAATGGTTTCCACTTGGGTGCACCGTGCCTTTCTAGGACATGGCCAGTCACTCATGGCAGCACATGCCAATGTCAGACATAAAATTCTCCCAAACTATGAGAGGTGACATGGGTGGTAGGTGATGTATTATTTTCAGAGATATAGAACATTGTTTTCGAATCTCTTTTATTTTTTAAGTAGTCCTGTGATCTTGGTTTGGTTACGTAGCTTGCCTGGGCTTTATTTTTCTCTTATTTAAAATCAGAGTAGCAATATTTCTCCCGCTAAATACATGGCAGCTAACATTTCTGTCCTTCAGACAGACATAATTATGTGCCCACACCGGATTCCATGGCAGGGTGATTCGTACTTTAACATCTTCACAATCATTGTTTGTTACGGAAAACTTGTTCTACTGACTGGTGGCTCTGTTTTCAGAGTGAGCTCCTTTTTGTATGGTACCAGGGTGGTGTCAGTGGTTTTGGGTGGGAAAGGGAAGGTGGGGGTGTTAGGAGTGAGAAAGGGAAGAGGAAGAGGTAAGTTACCTAGGTTACTTAGAAGGAACATTCAAGGGAAAACAAAGAACCTGAAAGAATACGCAAGAGAACATGTAGTGAAAAAGTCTGCTCACTGTCTTTGCGATCACTGCATCAATCCCAACTCCATGTTTACAACTTACTAGTTGTCTAAATCTAGTTGTCTAAATTTTGTTATTTATTCCCTGTTTTCTTCTGTGTTGAATGAAAATATTAATAAACACTTCATCGGGTGCTGAGAGCTTTAAATGAGATGAAGTATGATATCTCATGCAGAAAGTGTCAGGAAATATTAACAATTATCATGTGTAAATGCTCATTTACTAAAGATGACTCTGGAAACATAAAAAATATATTTATTTTTACTTGTGACTTTGTTTTTTTCCCTCACTGGTAGTGCTATTTGCTTTCTCTGATTGTTTTATGCATCCCTATTTCCTTTTGTAAAAAAAGTATTTATTTGTATTTAGAGAGAGGGGAAAGGAGGGAGAAAGAGAGGGAGAGAAACACTGATGTGCGAGAGAAACATGTGCCCTGGCCAGGAATCAAACCAGCAACCTTTTACTTGTGGGACGATGCCCAACAACTGAACCATGCCAGTCACGGCTCTATTTCCTTTACAGCAGGGGTGTCCAAACTCTTGGCATCTCTGGGCCACACTGGAAGAGGAAGAGTGGTCTTAGGCCACACATGAAACACGTAGCGACATATCCTCACAAAAAATATCTCAATATTTTAAGTAAGTTTATGATTTTGTATTGGGCCTCATTCATAGCTATCCTGGACTGCACGTGGCCTGTGGGCTGTAGGTTGGACACACCTGCTTTAGAGTTTCACATCCTTTACACTGTAATCTATACATTAGGGGTTCATTCAGAGATGCTTTTTTAGTAGTAAATATTCTAAGTCAAGACAAAAGTTGTCTCCATTTTGCTCTCAATCTTGAATGGTTACTTGGTAGGGTGTAGAGTTCTAGGTTGACAAATGCCAGCATCACGTGGAAGACGATATGCCATTTGACCTTCCTGTTTATTTTGGTGTTGTTAAGGAATCTGCTTTCTGTCTTAGATTTTTTAAAATTGAATTTATTGGTGTGATATTGGTTAAAAAACTATATAGGTGTCAGGTGTACAATTCTATAACACATTATCTCTATATAGTATTGTATATTCACCACCCAAAGTCAAGTCTCCTTCCATCACCATTTCTCCCCCTTCACCCTCTTTTACTTGCCCCCAAACCTCTTTCCCTGTGGTAGTCACCCTACTGTAGTGTAGTTTGTGCCTACGAGTTTTTTTCCCTTCACTTTTTCATCCAGCCCCCAACACCCCTCCCCTCTGACAGCTGTCAGTCTGTTCTCTGTCTCTATTGGTCTGTTTCTGTTTTCCTTTTTAGTTTATTTGGTTCATTAGATTCCACATGCAAATGAAATCACAGGGTACTTGTCATTCTCTGATTGGCTTATTTCACTTAGCATCATGTTCTCCAGGTCCACTCATCTATCTGCTTATGGGCATTTGGGCTGCTTCCAAATGTTGCCTTTTGTCAGGAACCCTGCAGCGAACAGAGGAGTGTATATACTCCTTCAAATTAGCATTTTGGGTTTCTTTGGATATATTCCCAGAAGTGGAATCACTGGGTCATAAGGCAGTTCCCTTTTTAATTTTTAACTCCGTACTGCTTTCCTCAGTGGCTGCACCAGTCAGCATTCCCACCAACAGTGCACAAGGGTCCCCTTTTCTCCATATCCTCTCCAACACTTGTTGGGTTTTGATTTATTGGGATAGCCGTTCTGTCAAGTGCGAGGTGATAGTTCATTGTGTTTTTTTAAATTGTCAGCGTTGTTTTATTTGTATATTAAAGTTGATTAAGTTACAAAGGCTGGTCTGAGGAAAGGTAGATATAGGACTTAGAAGTAGATATGGTTTTTCTTCCTTTCTATTTTAAATCCCTTCACCTTTTTCTCCCAGCCATGCAAACACCCTCCCCTCTGACAGCTGTCAGTCTGTTCTCTGTATCTGTGGGTCTGTTTCTATTTTGTCAGTTTATTTTGTTGCATTTCCCTGATGATTAGTGATATCGAACGTCTCTTTGTATGTCTACGGGTCATCTGTATGTCCCTTTTGGAAAAGGGCCTATCCAGGTTCTTCATCCATTTTTTAATTGGATTGATTTTTTTCTTTTTGGTGTTCAGTTCTGTGGAACCCATGAACAAAATGAAAAGACAACTCACTGACCAGGAAAGCATATTCACCTGTGATTCATCTGATGAGTAGTTAATATCCAAAATTTATAGGATTGTTCATTTGTACATAATCTGTCCTGTTTTTCTTTATTGAAGATCTCACTTTAACATTTAAAGAAAAGAAAAAGAGTGGTGTCTACACCCTCCAACATATTTAAAGAAAAAGCCCCCACAAAAACAAAAAAACAGCATACTTAGTCTTTGTGTTCTGATGTTCAAAATGACTAGTCCAGGTAGACATTATTTTTATTTCTCTTGCTAGGGATTTGATGTGATTCTTTAAGGATTCACATTTTCATTTTGGAAAAATTTCAGCCATTATTTCTGTTTCCAGTTCACTATTACTGCCTAGAAAATGACCTCAAGCTGTAAAGTTTTAGACTGTGAACTTTTAATGATTTAGTGTTTCCTGAGTCCCTCGGGGCTCAGCTGGGTGGTGCCTCTGCTCTGTGTGGCTTAGAGAGGTCACCGAGTGGTACTCAGCCGCAGGCCGGTCTGACCGGCAGGGTCTAAGCAGGCCCGTGCCTTGGCTGAGATGATTCGAAGGCCTCCACCAGGTCACTCACCCTCTTCATAAAAGTTTCCTCCATACGAGATCTTCAGCACAACGCTGGACTTCTTATGTGGCGGCGCATGGCTCCCAGCCAGCAGGGGACCGAACACTGGGTACCAAGGTGGCTTCCCTTTACTCAGCTGCTCAAAAGGGTGACGGATGTTCAGTGGGAGTAATGGACTCCACCCCATCGTGGGAGGAAGGTCAAAGAATTTGAGGACATCTCTAACACTGCCACAATTACTTTTGAATATTGCTTCTTTCTTTCTCTTTTCTCCTTCTGGTATTAAATATATTTGGTATCTAATTTTTAATGTGTCTAAACCTCTTTCAAATATTCTCTGTGCAAAATTGTAGATAAAGTCTTGCGAAGGATTTCACAGTTCAGTGATTCTTCAACTAAGTTGAATATGTTAATAAACTTTTGTATTCAGTTTTTCATATGCTAGAGATAGACATATTCATTTCCTGAAGTTCTATATTGTTCTTTTTTTTAATGTGGCTTTTTAAAGTAATGCCTTCTTACTTGGCAGTATGGCTTAGCTGGTTAGAGTGTCGACCCATAAACCAAAAGATCATGGATTTGATTCCTGGTCAGGGCACGTGCCTAGGTTGCGAGTTTGGATCCCAATCCAGGCACTTGCAAGAGGTGGCCAATTGATGTTTCTCTCTCATACCTATTATTTCTCTCCTTCTCTCTCTCTTTCCCTTCCCCCCTCTCTCCCTACCCCTCTCTCTAAAGATCAATAAGCATGTCCTTGGGTGAGAATAAAAAATAAATAAAATAATGCCTTCTTTTTTCAAAATTTAAGGTGTGATTTAAGACTAATCTGACATAAAATTTCAAGCCATAGGGATACCAAGACCAGCCACTCACCCCCAACTTCTACATGTCCCTTCCCATTGGGCATGTGTGCGCACGCACACACACACACACACACACACGGACACACACACAGAAACATACACACACCTGCAGTACCCAGATCAGTTCAAGTTCTCTAGTTCCGGTGTGCAGTCACCTCATTGTGTCTGTCAATTGGGGGCTCCCTCCTTTTTTGCAAGCTAATTTTAAATATTTTTCAAGCAGTTTATCCAGCATTTCAACATACTTGTAAACGTGTTAAAGATATCTTAGTCTGCTGGGTTGCTGTTGTGAAAAATTCTGTCTTTATTCCCTAATTAAAGAGAAAATAAAGAAAAGGAAATAATGACCCTGAAATTAGAAACATTTTTTTTTTGTGTGTGTGTGTTATAGCAGAATGTACAAAAGTGTGTAGATCTGTGAGTTTAGGAAGATCTAAGTTCCGGATTGGTGTGGACAACTTAAAAGAAAATCTCAATTGAAAATGCAATTATTTTAAACAAGTTCCATTTAATTAAATAATGGTAAGTTCAAAGCAAATTCTTCCTAAGAGAACTACTTCACTGAGCTATTTTTACAGAAAAATGTTTCGTTAAGTTAGTTGCTCTTTGTGTTAATATTACAGTCAGAATAATGGAAAACAATAAAATTACTTCTCACTACCTATAGTTTTATTCTTCAGTTTAACAAAGTAATGTTTTTGTATTTGTCTTTCTCCAGTGCACAGTTTTAAGCTGACAACCCCGACACTCTTCTGCACATCTACAACCAAATCAATAATCATTTGCTAATAATTTAGCACAACATACACCATCTTATACGTGTTTACATACATTTACAAAGTGAAGCATTTTTATTTACCTTACAGTTTCCTCAAAGTTTTCCCAAAATGAAAGACATGTCCACAATAAATCATTTGCTGAGATTGCAGTAATGCTGTCTGAAAGACTGCATTTTCTGGCTTTAAGAAAACAGGTGTTAGGAATTATGACAACAAATATATAAATATTCTTTTCCTTTGGAAACATGGATGCCTCCAAAATAGTGCCAATACGACTTAATTTTTGAAAGTGAAAGGAAAGTAAGTAAACAAATAAAAGCACATTTTAGTCTGGCCTCAGGCCCTTTTTAAAAAGCCCTTGCCCTGGCTGGCGTACCTCAGTGGATTGAGCGCGGGCTGGGAACCAAAGCATCGCAGGTTCGATTCCCAGTCAGGGCACATGCCTGGGTTGCAGGCCATGGACCCCTGCAACCGCACATTGATGTTCCTCTTTCTCTCCCTCCCTTCCCTCTCTAAAAATAAATAAATAAATAAAATCTTTTTTTTGTTAAAGCCTTTGTGCTCTTAGTAATAAACACCAGGAATTCGTGAATAAAATGGCTCTGAGCTTGGCAGTCCCATCTCTGGAACTTACCAAAAACACTTTCCTGTTCTGTCCCCCTTAATCCTTGCCTGCCTTTTCACTGGTTACAAAGCTTTCTTGTCTCTGCTCCTCAAGGAGGTACAGGTGGAAATGCTGGACAAAACCAGATCCTTTTTTTTTTTTAAATGTTATTATTCTGTTCTTTTATATAGCCCCTCACTTTGGTAGGCACCTAGATTCCACTTATTACCGCTGTAGGGACAGCTAGTAATTTTGAATTTTTTTTTATGACTTTCAATTGTCTCCTGCCAGCTATTCCATTCTCAATGTCAATGCCACTTCCTTTGGAAAGCTTTCCCTAAACCATGTGGTTAGAGCTGAATGCTCCTTCCCTGTGTTCTGCTCCTAATTCTTTAATGGTTCGTCTCCCTGGCTCCTTTTCAATAAGCAGTAAAGAAGGCATTTCAAAACAATTGCATATTCTATACTGGCAAAGCCTGTATAAAATAAACAATTCGGTCACATTCCAAGAGTGTAGCAGACAGAAATTATTACTATTTTTTTAATGCTTACCTGAGGATATGTGTATTGATTTGAGAGAAACAGAGGCAGAAAGAGAGAGAGAGAGAGAAAATATCGATGCGAGAGGGAAACATCGGTGGGTTGCCTCTCGTATGCGTCCCAACAGGAACCTGCAGCCCAGGTATGTGCCCTGATTGGGAATCAAACCCACAACCTTTCTGGCGTATGGGGACGGTGTTTCAACCAACTGAGCCACCTGGCCAGGGCAGAAATTATTTTTGAGTGAATGAATGAATCAATTGATGAGTCAATAAATTGACCAAAGATTGAGTCACACTTAGTTGAAATTAGGAAGAAAAAAATTCTGTTAACTCTAAATGATATTTTCCATCATGGTGTAACTTGCATCACCCTAGCAGCTCACGTTATTGCACGTAGTGTTGTGTGTTTGTGTACTGTGTGCATCCTTTTTGGTGAAATGTCCGTCCGTAAATACTTACAGTTAATATACATACTTAAGTATATCTGATTATGTATACACAACGTTATTTGCATTTTATATCTTCTTTTCATAGAAGAGGTAAAAACAATTGCAGAGCAGCTAAGTACCCTGCCCAAAATTGTACAGCAATGGAGAAGGCCAAGTTAAAAGTTTTGATTTAACAATAGCCTTATGCTATTGCCTATATACAACACTTGGCTGATTTTCCACTTACTTGATTATTTTATTGAGCTGACTGCATTATAGAGGCGTCAGGCCAAAATCTGGAAGAAAGCAAACATGTTGCATTTTTTGTGCATACTTCTAAGCGCCACTTGTCAAATACAGGAATCTCTCAGAAATTACAGGTTTGATTCCAGACCACTGCAGTAAAGCCCGCCATAATCCTTTTCGCTGGTGGAGGGTTTTTCCTTCAATATATAAAAAATGCAACACCTGTGAAATAGAATAAAGCACAATAATATGAGGTCTGCCTATACTTCACAAGTTTTAAAAAAGCAAAGCATTTAAAAAGTGGAATACATGAAATATGCATTTTATGAGCATTTTAACATGCATTGTATTATTAAACCTAAATGAAACTTGCTCTAGGATTCACTTTACTACTCAAGATATGAACATAGTGTATATCTTTTAAAGAAAATAGATGTTTTATGCTTTGATGGAAAAGATTCTGTTTAAAACATGTCAAGGAATGTGAGGGTGGGGTAGGTGGAGGGAGTTTGAGGTGGGAGAAGGAGCGACCAGGAAGGGTGTTGGCAATCTGCCACCACTAATCACCCTCTACATCGTTACCACGGCGGAGGATTCCAGTGTGTAGGTGCACATGTTGTTAATTACAGGCTGTCAGACATTCTTCAGCTGAAATTAATTAATTACCTTGCTCTGGGTGGGAGAGGCCCAGTGTGGTATTTGAGATGTAGGGTCAAGATTCCATGTATCAGTTTTGTATTTGATTGTATTAGTCCTGACAAGCTTTTCACTAAGGACATTACACTGTTCAGTTGATAGCGATATTCTTCTGCAGCTATTTCAGCACCAAATTACCAGAGATTAATCTTTGATATTCTTGGCCCTCTGTTTTTCTGAGATACTGGTTCTTATTCATCTAATACAGATATTTGTCATTTTTCTGTGAATGTCACTTAGAATTATTGTCTGGTGATTGGCATATCTTATTTGAAGATGTAATTTAAATATGTAATTTTTTTTTAAAAAGAGGTAGTCCTTAGTTTAAATCTGAAAGATTACCAATTCTGTCATGGTTCATTAAGCTCAATAAAACAACAGATGAATGTATGAGGACACGTCAGCTTATGTCTGGAATAATTCATCCATTTGGTTGGGCATTTACCAACCAAAGAAATAGATAAGCGGCACTCGAAGAGGTTTGCTACAAAATGTCGCACGTGAAATGGCCACCCAGCGTAGCCACAGGGGGCTGCTGCCAGACAGCGTGTTTGATATCGCAAGGTGGGGAGAAACATAAATGTCAATATCTTTGTTCGGTAGGGGAGCCTATTTTAGGTCACACACAACTTGGAGGTCATTCTTGCTTTGGTCGGATTGTACAGCAACCACTTCCACGTCAGGCGGTTCTCAGAACAGTGGGCACTCGAGCCCAGGGAGAAGGTGAATCGCAGCAGACACGTTTCTCAGACCAGACACTGGAAAGTCAGCTCAGCATAGATATTTATGGTAACCAGTTTGCAACAGGCTGAGTGAGTGCAATTGGGAGCTTCTATGGAAGTTTATAAACGAATGACTGTAGAATATGGCGATGATTAGGATATCAACTTGGATATTGCAGATGAAACAAGTGATCTGAGGCACAAAATAAAATGTGAAACAGACGGGGACCAGAGAACAGTCCTAGAAATCATTGGTCAAAGATGTCATCTCAATAGAGCCCGTTGCTCAGCCTCAACTTGCTGAGGTTTTCTCTAGTGAAGAGATCTCGGAGCTGCATCAAAATGGTACCATATGACATATGTAATATTTACCAACTAATACAGAGCTTTAATGGAAACATCTTCAGGGGTATCCACATCTTCTCCTTTGTTGATATTTCACCACATCAGTATTTCCCGAGAGCTGTACAAGGGGGGGCCCCTGCCCCCAAAACCAGAATTAGTTCTGGAGAGCAGGCCCCGTATAGTACAGGTTTCCCCCTCTAGGTGAGTGTTCTAGGAACCCATCTGTATCAGTGTGCCAGCTGGTGTTGTTGTGAGAGGCAGTGTTTGGCTTTAGTAAAATTTGTTTTGAAGACTCTTTCAATGCATTTGCCATTTCATGATGGGTGATTTACAAGCACATATGCCTGAAGCTGCACTGAATGTTCAGCAGTTTTTGACCCAAAATGGCATTACCCCTATACCCTACCCTTGCTACTCACCCGATCTTGTTCCGAACAACTTTTTTTTTTGTTTCCTTGGCTGAAAAAAGTCCTTAAAGGGAAATGTTTTGCCAATGTGAAAGGATGAAACAAAAAATGGCAGAAGCACTAAAAGGCATCAAAATCAAGGAGTTAAATAATGATTTCAGCAGTGGAAAAAATGTCTCAGTAGGTGTATTGCATCAAATGGAGAGTACTTTGTAGGTGACTGAAGTTTAAACATGTAAGAATCAATACACAATTTTTTATAAATAAATTCCATATTTTTGGGGTACCCCCTTATGTGCCAATGTATTTCATAAATTATAGAGGTCAGCATCAAATGCTAACTATTAAAAATGATATTCTGTTAAAATTAGTGCTGTATCACTTTCAGAGGATTTGGTTTAAATATTTTAATGAGAGAGAGAAAGGGAGGGAGGGAGAGAGGTTGAGGGGAGAGAGAGAGAGTTCTTGGCATTTTGAAAGCATGGACTTAGCAGCCAGACAACCTGGCGTCAAGTTTTAGCTGGTCATTTAGCCACATGGGCTCCTTAAATGTTTTAGGCTGCTAGTTTTTCAAACTGTAATTATAGATAATAATTCATGCCTAACTGAGTCAATATAAGGGTCATCTATGTGTATTAGAGGATCCAGCACATAGGTAATATTTAATAAATGGTGATAATTATTCATTGCTATTATTTTATTGTTTAAAAATTTTTTTCAATTAGAGATTTTTATGTATTTTTTCAAACACATTGTCATTACACTGTGATTGACTATATTTCTTATGCTGTTGAGCATAGGAAACTCTCAATCAACTAGTACTAGTATGTTGAGCATCTTTTCATAGGTCTATGGGCAATCTGTATGTCTTCTTTGGAGAAGTACCTGTTGAGGACCTCTGCCCATTTTTTAACTGGGTGGTTCATTTTTTGATGTTGAGTTGTATGAGCTCTTTATAAATTTGGGGTATTAACCCCTTATCAGATGTATCATCAGTACATATGTTCTGCATTTAGTGGGTTGCCTTTTCATTTTGTTGATGGTTCCTTTTGCTGTGAAAAGCCATTTTAGTTTGATGTCGTCCCTTTTGTTTATTATTTTTATTTCCCTTGCTCAAGGTGATATATAGAATAATATTACTAAGAGAAATGTCTGAGATTTTACTGCCTGTTTCCTTCTAGGAGTTTATAGATTCAAGTCTTTATAATATTATATTTTTAATAGTATAAATCTATAAATTAACTGTGTAGATATAATAAATAGTAGCTAAAATTATAATTATAAATACTATTTATAAATAGTAATCACACATATAATATTTTAATATTTATTATTTATCATCATGATGTTTTAAAGATAGAAAATTATTATAGTGTGATAATGATGATAAATCAAAGATGCTCTGTCTAGGTTATACAATTATCCAGAATTAAATTCCTGTATCTTTTTGCACTATGCGCATGATCAGCACATCCTTGAGAGCTACTGCAGCAAATGGACCACCCTACTGCAGCAAGAAGTCCCCTAACTCTTCATGAGAGTGTAGCAATCTGTCTAGGCTACGACTCTGATCTTGGCGATGAGGGTGCTAAAACCGGTTAGTAACGTATTTCCCTAGTTCTCTTTATACATAGTCAAGCCACAGCACTTATTGGCCAATAAAGCCAGCAGGACAATATCATACTCAGGTTTACTGCGATGTGAGAGGCTTTTGTATTTGCATAATGCTCTACTCATTTCTGAAGCTTTTACACACACAGGAAGTTGTTTAACTGCACAACAACCCTGTGTAATTATCCTCACTCTGTGGCTGAGGAAATAAAGTTCACCAGGAAGCGAACCGACCTGCCCAAAATAGCAATCAGGGCCGTGTTTCATTTGGGGGTTGGTTGCTTTAAGTACAGTTCTTTCTCCATCATATCATTCTTCCTGGACAGGAGAATATCAGGACCATGTCAATAGAAAATTTAGAGAATTACCTATGCTAGAGATTAAAATGAATTACAAAAAACCAAGAAAGTTTTGAGACTCTTTGTTTTCTGAACACTAAATAACGTTGTTCCTGTGCATCCTGCAGATCAATGTAGTAGAATGTGCTGTTTCCGATTTAGATCAGTTTTCATTAACCACGTGGAAATTTGCTCTCAGGTATCAGTTTCCTGATTTGCTCTTTCTAGAACCCTGCACACTTAAGCCCAGTTCCATTGTTCCCTCTTTCATAACACTCATCTCAAGTGAGCTATGTGCCTCCTGTGTGTGTCAGGATGACATTTTGTGGCAGTAGGCACTCTACTCACACTGCTCTGTATTTACCCTCTTGAAAATGTAGATTTGGGGCTCTTACCATTGTGTCTCATGCTTTCTCTTGCCTCTCCCATCACCAGGAGAGGGATGTACCAGTCACAAAAGGTATGTAAGAGACAGGTGGGACAGAGTCCAGATCAGCTGGTCTTCAGCTGACACCTCAATATGAGGAAGAGGATATCAGTAAAAAATGATGGGCTGAGATGCAGAGAGGGGTATCAGATAAAGGGAAAATCCGAAGAAAAGCATGTAAGTTGCAGACTGAGAATAGGGTTTTGGGAAAGCCGTGTCATATCATAGAATATCTTAAAATCAAGTAAGGAATCAGTGCTGTATCCTGTGATTTAGAATATCTGAACTAAACTTTATACCCATTAGCCCAACCTATAGAGCCTTGGTCACTTAGTGCCTTTGACCTGTGATTTTGGAAGGTTTGTCTGTAGTGATGCTTACAAGGAGCTGGATTCAAGGGGAGAATGATGGAGGAGGAATTAGGAAGCTATGTTGGTAATACAACAGAAAGGCAGCAGTGATACTGTGGTAGCCCATTTGTCGAGCAGACTTAGCAGGACTCAGAGGCAGATTTTTAAATTCTATTCATTGTGCTGCTATCCACAGTCCTTAAGCAAGCACTGACTAAATGACTACTATGGTATAAGCAATGTGCTGGGAGCAGGGAAACAAACTTGAACATGAAACATTTCCTCTCTTCTAAAACAGAGAGTCCGGCAGGGGAGCAAGGGGAAAAAACAGTCAAAAACACAGTGTTTACCACGGTCTTAGAAGTTTCCAAGTTATGTCAGGCATTGATGATGGACATTCAGTCCATCTCGGGGCATCCAGAGAAGTCCCTCTGGAAGAAGCAAGACCTGAAATGATTTTTAGTGCAGCAGCAGGAATTAAGATGCAAAAAGAAGTACAGTAATAAACCATTCTTGAAGGGGATATGGCTTCCAGGCAGAGAGAGCAGCAAGAGGATTCACGAGCTCTGACTTACATTTTTAGAGCGATGATGAAGTGGTAGAAGATGAAAATAAAATACGGGGATGGATAGGTAAGCAGAGACCAGGAAGTGGGGAAACACTGCAGACTATGATGAGGAACAGCCTGTCTCCTATCGGAAATTACAAAGCACTGGATGGTGGAAGGAGAAAAAATGAAGAAGAAAAATGACGTGCTCGGAGTTGTTTTTCAGAGAGTACATGCAAGAAGTCTTATGGGCAACGCTCCTCTAACTAGGTCAAAGCTAGAGGCAATTTTTAGTACAGTAAGCACACTAAGAGGAGAGGATAACCACATTGATGGTGGTCATGCTAACATTCCATTTCTGAGTTCTTGTCCATAACTTTCCATGCAAATGTCATGGTATTTGATGGCTTAACCTTGTAACTGAATTTTTACTTCGAGTCTTCTTTCATTTTACCATAAGTAACCTAAATACTATAATCAGTAACAACCTAACCTAAATGTCGTCTGCCTGGAGGAGGAGTCAGTGGTCCCACCCTTTAGGAAAAGGCATCTGGCAACTGCACAAATCAACAAATGCCATCTGATTTTGGGGTGCTTACCATGCAACATAAAATCCAAAAAGAAAAAAGAAAAACCCTCAGAGATGGTCCTCTGTGCTTCAGAATATCCTCTGCCGTCTTTGGAGTTGACTGGCTTTTCCTAAAAGAGTGGTTATGCACAGGCCACAAGTTTTAATGTCAGAGATGTGAGCAAGGTGGAAGAATAGGAAGTCCCAGCCTTCATTCTCTCGCAGCGACACTGATTTAACAACAATATAAGGTAACAAAAGCCCTTGATGGGAAGTTCAGATCCTAGTTAAGAAGTTGCAGTATGCCAGATGAGCACCAAAATGAGATCAGCTGTACTGAACTGGGTGAGAAAGCAAATTAGTTTTACCTCTGACAGGCCCTGTCACAAGCCACATAGCTCCCGGCTGAGAAAAACTGTGGCTCCTCCCAGCGGAGGGTGATGGGCAATAATGAACTCAATGTTCAACATTCTCAGCATTTTGTCGCACTCCCTGGACTTTCAGGGTGCCCCCAGAGGGCCGGCTTCTGTCGATCATACGCAGAGAACTGAAAGTACTGGCGCAGCTAGGGTACCTGGAGCAGCTAGGGGAACGGGCACCATTGTGTGGGAAGCTTGGCTCTGAGTATTGGAAAGGTGCTACAGAGGCTTCCCCTCCAGGGGAAGGGAGGAGCAGACTGACGTTCCTTTGTCCTCAGAACTTCAGTGTGCTGCCTGAGGGCTAGTTTCTGACCCAACTCACAGAGGGCTCTGAAGAAACTGACAGGACACCAGAGAGGCAGGAGATTAAGGGTTCCTGGGGGAAAAACACAAAACAAAACAAAAACTGACCGGACTCTTGGGGAAGCTAGTAACAAAGGCCCAGAATCTATAGGCAGATTGACTGGTGAAGTTCTTTCTCAGGCAAAACCAGTCCATAAAAATGAGGAGAGGTGGCCAAATAAATCTCCAGTAACACTACCCTAAATAAGTGGAGATCTATGACATGCTTGACAAAGTATTCAAAATAATCATCTTGAAGTTCAGTGAGTCACTGAGAATGGGGATGCATGACTAAATAAAATCAGGAAATTCATAAATGAATAATTGAGAAGTTAAAGAGAGAAATAATAAAGGACACATAAACAGGAATTATGGAGAAGAACACAAAAATTTAACTAAATAATTTACTGGAATAAGGTCTTCACCAGACTTGATAAAGCAGAAGGAATAATTAGAACACTCAAAGACAAGTCATTTGAAATTATTCAGTTAAAGATAAAAAGTTTAAAAGACTGAAGGAAACCTAAGGGAATTATTGGATACAACATACAAAACAATATGCACAAAGAGAAAAGAAAGGAGCATAATGCTTATTTTTAGAAACAGTTGTTAGAAACATCCCAAATCTGTAGAGAGAAATAGACATCAGATTTCTGAAGTGCCCCTCAAAAATCCCAGAAGAAACTAACTCAAAGAAGTCTACACAGACACATTATAATCACATTGTCAAAATTTAATGAAAAACAAAGAATTTTGAAATCAGCAAGAGAAAAGTTACCTATAATGAACAAGGGAGGCCCTAGAAGATTATCAATAGGTTTATCAGCAGAAAGCTTACAGGCCAGAAGGATGACATATGATATATTCAAACACGGAAAGGATTTCCAACCAGGAAAACTATACGGAACAGAAGTGTCCTTCAAAAGTGAAGGATAAACGACAACTCTCCCAGACAAACAAAAGCTGAGAGGGTTCAGCACCGTTAGACTTGCTTCTCAAGAAATACTACAGGGAGTTCTTCCAGTAGAAATCAGAGGACACCAAACAACAATACGTAAAAAAAAAAAATAAATAAAACTAACGAGTCAAGGCAAATATGTAAATAAACAGAGAATATCGTGGTATGTAAATCATTTTTAACTCTGGAAAATCTCAGGACCAGGTGGCTTGATTAGTGAATTCTACCAAATAATTAAAGAAGAATTTAAACTAATTCTTCTTAACTTATTTCAGAAATATTAAGAAATAAGGAATATTTCCAAATTTATTTTATGTGGCCAGCATTACCCTGATATGAAAACCAGACAAACTACAAAAAAATAAATAAATAAATAAATAAGCACAGGCCAGTATCTCTGATGCAAAAATTCTCAACAAAATATTAATCCAAATTCAGCAGCTTATAAACCAAGTGTCATTTATCCCTTAGGTGCAAGTCTGGTTCAATATATGCAAATCAGTTGATATGATACACCACATTAACAGAATGAAGGACAAATTTACATAATCTTCTCAATAGATGTAGAAAAAGCATTTAACACCACACTTTCATCATAAAAACTCTCAATCAACTAGTTTTAAAATAAATTTTCTTCAATATAATGAAGGTCATACATGACAATCCTACAGTGAACAAAATATTTAAAAGTGAAAAACTAAAAGCTTTTCCTCTAATATCAGGAACAAAGCAAAGACGGCCAATATTACTATTTCTATTCAACATAGTACTGGGAATCCTAGCCAGAACAATTAGGCAAGTATGAGAAGAAAAAGTCATCCACACAGGAAAAGTAACAGTGAAATTATCTCTGCAGATGCCATGATCTTACATGCAGAAAATTCTAAAGACTCCTCCAAAACACTATTAGACCAAGTGATCAAAATAAAAAAAGTTGTAAGATACAAAATCAGCATATAAAAATTAGTTGTTTTTCTGTACTACTATAAGAAACTATCCACAAAGGAAATTATGAGAATAATTCCATTTACAATAGCATCAAAAACAAAAGAATGCTCAGGAATAAATTGAAGAAAAGAGGTGAAATACTTGTACACTGAAAACTACAAATAATTGATGAAAAAAATTTAGAAGACACAAATAATTTTAAAAGATGCCTTATTCATGGACTGGAAGATATAATATTGCCAAAATATCCATACAGCTAAAAAGCAATCTACAGATTTAATGTAATACCTATCAAAATATCAGTGTAATTTTTTTTTACCAGAATAGAAAAAAAATCCTAAAATTTATATGGAAGCACAAAAGACTACAAATATCCAAAGTAATTTTCAGAAAGAAGAACAAAATTGGAGGCACCATTCTTCCTGACTTCAAGTTATATTACAAAGCTATTATAATCAAAAGAGTATGACACTGTCATGAAACCAGACACATAGACCAATGTAACAGAATGGAGAGCCCAGAAATAAACCTACACATAAACAGTCAACTGATGTTCAACAAGGCCAAGAATACACCATAAGGATAGTCTCTACCAAATGGCATTCAGAATAAAGGACATCCCCAGGCCAAAGAATGTAACTGGATTCTTAGCCTACACTATATATAAAAATCCACTCAACACTGATTAAAAACTTAAACATAAGCCTGATACTATAAAATTCCTTGAAGGAACATAGGAGGAAAGCTTTAAGACATTGGACTTGGCCATGATTTCTTGTATATAACACCAAACACACGAGAAACTGAAGCAAAATTTTACAAGTGGGACGAGCTCAAAATGAAAAGCTTCTGTAAAGAAAATAATCAACAGAGTCCAAAGACAACCTAACGAAAGGGGGAATTTTGCAAACCACATAACTGATAAAAGACTGATATCCAAAAACGTATAAGGAACTCCTACAAGTCAATAGAAAAACACACATAATCTGATTAAAAATGATCAAACGACTTGAATACACATTTCTTCAAAGAACACATACAACCAATGGCCAACAGGTATATTAGAAGGTGCTCAAGATCACTAACCATCAGGAAAGTTCAAATGAAAACTGCAGTGAAATGTCACTTCACAACTTAACAACATAACACTAGTTATGTTGACTATTATTAGAAAGTCAGACAAGTGCTGGTGAGGACCTGGAAACACTGGAATCCGTATGCACTATTGCTGGAATGTAAGTTAGCACAGCCACTGTGAAAAGTGGTGTAGAGGCTTCTCAAAAAATTAAAATTGGAGTTGCTGTCATGATTCAACTGCTTCTGAGTATATACCCAAAAGAATTCAAATAAGACCTCAGAGAGATAGCTGCACCCCTTTGCTCCTGGAAGTCATTCACAATACCCAAGACAGGGGAGCAACTGAAATGTGCACCTAGATGGATGCCTGGATGAAGAAAACGCCTTCTATGCACACAATAGAATTCTATTCAGCCTTAATGAGTAAGAATATTCTGCCATTTGTGACAGCGTGGCTGAACCTGGAGGACATTATGCTAAGTGGAGTAAGCCAGTTACAGAAGTACAGATAATGACTGATTCCGCTTAGACAGTCAAACGCACAGAAGCTGAGAATGGAAACGTTGTTACTGCCGGCTGAGAAAAGTGGGAAATGGGGAGCTGTTCAGCGGGTATAAAGTTTCAGTTTTGCAAGATGAACACGTTCTAGACATCTGCTCTGCAACACAACGGCTGTAGTTAACCTCACTGTGTGGGGAGCTTCCTTTATTGATAGAGTTGATCTCATGCGAAGTGTTTCTCTCTCTCTCACACACATGCACACACACACACACACACACACACACAGAAAGAAGGGGTACAATGAACACTTCATTGATGATGGATCTAGTATGTTGGTTGTGGTGATAGTTTCTCAGGCATATGCATATGGCCAAACGCATCAAATTGTGTCATTTTTTGGTATATCAGTTGTACCTAGATAAAGCTAATACCCGAAGGGGATATAGAGACACTTGTGAAGGTGTCGGATATATCTGTTTGTGGTAGTGGCATCATGGGTATTTGCATATGTCCAGACTCATCACATTGTGCAAATTAAGTAGGTACAGTTTTTTTTGTATATCCATTATACCCCAATAAAGCAGTTTTAGAAGTTTCAATGTTATAGACTGGAATGTAGTTTGAAACAAAGGGTGGAATGAAAAATAATCTCAAAGCAGCAAATCTCTTTAGAGAACTGGAGGGTTTGCTTATAAAGTCTGAAAAACACAGATTAAGAGTAAAGGGTCTTTGGAAATAGGACTTTTCAACATTAAAATGCTTTTATGAAAATAAATATACTTGGAACATTAGATATTAAACTAAGCAATGTTACATTCATTTTTAGGTTTGAAAGTGATTTTTATTCTATACCCCATATCTTATAAGAAGTGTTAAAGTTGAACATGGGTACTCACTGACTGAAATCTGCTTAAAAACTCCCAGGAGACAGTTTAGTTATTTCAGGAAAGAAACAGCTTTTGGATTAACATCTTTCATGGTGATTGGTACTATTCTGTTGGAAAAGGTCACCTAATAACCATGCTAAATATTGAGAATCAAAGACCAGAGGATGTAAAGAAGAAAAAGAAAAATATGGTATTTGGCCAAATTACTAAAATTAAATAGCAATCCTCATTAGTTATTGAGGATCTACCACAAGCCAAAGTGTTAATAGGTGTTTATCATCTTGTTTAACTCTCTGAGTTGCCCACTATGCCATCAGAGGATACAAGAACTAAAAAATGACCCTGCCTCTTCTTGACTTCAAAGTTTGTTTTCTATCAATACACAAGAAGCTTGTCTTCTAAGTTCCAATAATTGCCCTTTTCAGAGAGGAATGCAACATGAAAGTTCTTTCTTTGAGGTGAGCATTTCCTGAATAATGAATAAGAATTTTCAGCAAGATTGAACCTGAGCTTTAAATGCCAGGAGAGCCAAGCCAGGTGGAGATGTGTGGGCTAAGTGTTCAGCGAGGCTCACTCACTGCGAAGTGACTCTCTTTGAACTCCAGCATCACAATGCACCTATTGCAGGCTGGAGCACCGGGAAAATGACAGATCACCACATGACATACTTCTTAAGGCACGGACGTGAGTAAGTCGAATGACACTGAAATCGGTGAAAGTCAACAGCCTGCTGAACTGCTGGGGAAAGAAATTAACTAGGCGAAACATTGTAAGGAAAAGAGGTGATTAAAAACACCATGACTTTTACTATGTTGTTATTTAATCAATTAATAATAAAATAACAACTTTGATAATGAAGATGTTTCCTATGTCCAGGAGCAGAAGCCACCCTCACCAGTTACTCAAAAGTTTTCAGGTGCCTTTCAAACAACCTGGGAAACAGGGATGATAAGCAGTTTAGAGACAGCTGAGGAAATCTGGGGACAGCTGAAATAAGAGAGGGTGACAACAGAGAAAGAAAAAGAAGAATAGTAGATTCAACTTTTAAAATAGGAATGTGGTTTATAATCTTCAAATTACAAAAATAATCTTTATCCAGTTTGGATTCATGGGCAACAATAATAGCAAAATCCAAAGAAAACAACAAATAAAAACTAGACTCCATATGCTTAGAAAATGTTCAAGGCACATAAAAATAGATAAGTTATAAGGCTAGTCTGCATGGATATGTTTATTACCTGGCCAGCATTATTTTAATTAGGGAGTTAACAGTGACTCAAACTCACATCCACACTCTAGAAGCTTGCAGTTTCGTAGGAGGGAGAGGTCATATGCAAATATCTAGCTAACTTTTGAAATACTTCCCACCTTTTATGATGAAATATCATGAGAGGTGAGAAGACTGATACACTCCAGCCTTAAGAAAAGGAATCCCAGGGGATTGCATGGAAGAGTATATCGACATTTTATGTGTGTTTCAGAAGTCAGTTCAGAGCTCGAGTGCAGGTGGGGGGAAAGAAAGAGCAGAGCATTCCCAGTGGAGAGGAAACAAAATAAAGAGAGATGCATTAATAGTTTGGGTGCAGTTTTCAGACAGGATGTTAATATGCCAGGATTTTTATCTTCAGTAACTCACAAAAATTTTACAGTATTGGAAGTTGTGAAGAATTTTTGTATTATAAATGACAGCAAAATTAAGGTTATTCTTGAAATAGTTTAGTCTCCCCACAAAAGAGAAGGTCAAGGTGTGGGTCCATGAAAAGAGTGTTGAAAGGGGAGAGTGTGTTTCATAGACTTTGTAATAGAAGTCTGCAGGTTTCCAGCTGGAGAGGATGTCCTACATTCATGAGGGTGCTGGCTCAGAAGAGAAAACCCAAAGTCAGACTAGATTCTGCAGGTGGAATGTATTTTTTAGTCACTAGATCATAGGAACTAGAAGGGAACAGGATGGTTTCAGGCATCCGGGAGAAGGCGATTTAATCCACCAAGTTGCTCCCTCTTCTTTCCCTGGCTATGTCTTTCCCCAGGTGGGGTTCATTCTCTGATTAGCTTCTTCTGTGCGCATGGACACGTGGCTGCCAGCACCCGTGTTCACATCTTCTTTCCCAACAGAGAGAAACTGACCATCAGTATATTTCTCTCATTCCAAATAATTGAAAGGATGGTGATGATGACAACAGAGATGATGATGGTGGTGGTGATGGTAGTGATGATGATGGTGATGGTAGTGATGGTGCTGATGGGGGCGACGGTGATTATGGTGATAATCAAGATTACAAAATGAGCACTGATTGCTTGATCAACTGGGTCTACAGGACTAAATTATTTTGACTGAGCTAGGTGAAGATTTCTATTCAGAATAATTTATACTATGCATGGAAATGGCAGCACCCCTTGTCACCCCTGATCCCCAAACCACACCAAATCTAATGAAGAGCAAAGATCCATTTGAGAAGAGCTGGGTGCTATTCTAGGCAGACACAGTAAGGAAGGATCCACTACTTGGGCCTCCATATATAAATTCTTATTTGCATACATGCTCCACCCTCTAATCATCCCTCATTGCAACTGTTTTATCTTTTAAGTTTTTCCATTTTATTTCAAATCATTTCCTTTATTTTTACTATTTCATCTCTAAATATTCAGTAGAGAAGCAATGTAATTATCCTCAAAATAAAACCATATTGGTTATGATGTTTCTGGCAGTAAGCCACACTCTCTTAGGCCTACATAACATTGCACTGTGGCCAGGTGACTTCCAGGTCGGCTCTGCCTCTCGGAGGGAGGCTAAAAGGTTGAAAGAGGAAGAGGAAGATGGGTTCTGTTTCTTCCCTCTTTGCTTTCTGTTTCCGTCAATGTCAGCCCAGCCAGATTTGAGTCTATGGATTTCCCAACACGTGCAGAATCAGCTGTGTCACCCCCTCTTCAGAGGCAGCAGGACCAACCTATTGACACCCACCAGGATTCCATGGCCCCGGGCCTTCCTCTGAGCTCTGACACATGGCAACATCTGGCCAGTGCCCTCACTCAGAGGCCTGAGTGTCAGCTACACAGGGCCCTGCCCTCAGGCTTCTAAGCCCTAATAATTCCTGCCACTTGCCTGGCTTCCCCATCCCAAGCAGTGGTGTCTGCTTCCTAAACTGATACCTTAGTATTCCCTTCTTCTGCTTCAGTCTGCCAACATCTAGTTAACAATAGTTTATATATAGTAAATGAAATCTTCATTGTTAAAATGAATGATGTAATCTCTGCTTCCTGATTGGGCCCCACCTGATGGAGTGATAGATAATAATTTATCCCAAAGATGCTTCAGTTTCCATCATACCACTTCAGGTACTCACACCTCAACCTCTTCCAGTGAGCATTTACCTGTCTGTAGTTCCTGGAACATTTGTGTGGTGGACATAATGCCAGAAACCTCATAGTCACCTGTTTCAACTGAGCATTCACTAGCTCAATCTTTTTAACAGGGAAATTCTGTAGGATACCAGAAAGGAAAAACCCTAAACTCCCAAACCACATCTGCCCAGGAAACCCTATGGTCTATTAATGAACCATTAAAAGTTTCTGGGTTGCCACTGTCTGGAATATACACTTCAAATAAAACCATGTCTCTACAAGAGCCAACGCATTTCCCTCTAAACCATTGTTAGATTTTGTGGAAATAGGTGTTGGATTTGCCTTTTCTTGGTAGCATCATAAGTGTAAAATCTTTCATATGATTTTAAAAGCAGTGTTTAATGAAGTGCAGCACAGCTTACCTTGAATGTGAGAGCCTGCGCATGTTTGTACGAGGGCGTGTGTGCCCCTTCGCGTAGCCACGTCTTGTTCACGATAAGCATATTTCACGACTTCTTCATTCTTGAGACCCGGAAACATGACTGTACATTTCCTTGAAAAGGTCCTTCTAAGGACCTACTTCTGCTGGATGGCTATCATTGATTAGGTGCCTGCTCCTGGCCATGCCCTGGGCTCAGCATTTTATGCCCTTCTAGCAAGATTATCATGAGCAACAGTTGAAGGCTACAAGGCCAGTAAGTGACGCAGAGATTAAAATCCAGGTCTGTTTTGTGGATTGGAAAGAGTGCAGGCTTTTGAAGCCAATTGCCGCTCTTGCCTGATTGTATCAATGAACGTACTGCGGAAACATACTCAGGTGCAGCATGTATGCAGCACTAGGCCAGCGACCCATCATTCTGAAAATCGCAATCAACTTTACTAATAGGATTGGATAATGTTGCTGTGTTATGACGGTTTAAAATTAAGGACACAGAAGAATTTTGTGACGATGGAGGTTGTTCAGTGAGTCTTCTGTGCAATCATCAGTAGAATCCAAGAAAGATAGGATCAAAATGATAGTATAAGACCCCAGAAGTTTACTTTTGTGTGGGATTTGGGGAAGAGAAGGATTAAAGTTTAATTCTCAAACAAAAGTGTTCAAAGCCCCATGCATTCCATTTGAAAGTCTAAATTAAAAGTTACTATAATGATAATATAAATCACATGTGATACATAGATAGCTACAGATAGACAGACAGATAGTTATTTCATTTATCCTTGCCAGGTAACTTCATTCTTTCCTAAACATACACACACCTTTATAACTAAATTAATCAAAACAGTATTATTTACTTTTCTATATTTAATGACTGTTACGTTTTAAAAACATTTCAAGAATATTTTTCCTTCCTCTTTCAGAGAAAATCTCCTCCAACCAGATGGTTGATCTTAATTAATTCTTATCACAGAGGCATCTTTGCTATAAAGTGTTTTTCACAGATGAACAGGACTATATGAGCGCCTTTGTTTACTGCATCACTACAAGAATGACTTTTCATGAGGGAAGCAGTTGCTGTAATTTTATCCTTTATTTCTCCAACTTCCTTGGCACTTAAAAGCAATTATAACATTTAGGCTATTGAGTCTTTGCTGAAGCAAGAGACATATTTGTTTTAAATGCTTGTGTTTTCAAAAAAACTTATTTTTCCTGGCTTTTTATGTACTGCAATGTTTCGTTTCAAAATAAATATTGGAAAGGCCACGTTTTCAGTGGGCGCTCCATCTGTACACAGAAAACTTACAGTCAGCCTTGGGGCATCCAGGGGATGCAGCCAGTTCCCCTTATCTTTTGTTTCTCACTTGTCACCCTCTTAGCCAACAAGAATGCCAAGTCAAACCCATTTGCAGATACTTAGGGGCAAGGGAATGTAATATTTTTCAAAGACATTTGAACAATTAGTTCTTCAATTGGGTTTCATCTCGTAGTAATAGAATTATGATTATTTTTGGAAAACTGAAAAAATAAGCAACAAACTATGGCATGGTCTTTCTCTGACACACACACACACACACACACACACACACACACACACAGGCATTTAAATTAGAATTTCCTGGGAAAAATACTTTCCCACAGAGAACCTCCAATGTGGAAGAACGAAGTTTGATGTTGTTATGTATTAACTCCTATGGTCAGACCAATGTTTTCAGGTGGGTTGAGTAGGGTCCTATGGCCAGTAAATGGGAGTCAGGGTGTGAACATGGGCTGTCTGACTCCAGGGACCAGTAATTTCCATTATGTCCACCATGTCTGCTTCCCTTTCTGACTGAGAAAGGCATTCACACAGCCTCTATTTTAATCTCTGAATTAGCAAGGGGGGTTTGTACGAGGTGAAGTAAAAAGAGTACAGTCATTCTTACCTAAACATCTCATCAGAGAAATATATATTCCAATTCACTAAATAGCCTTGAATTAATGTGTGTGAATGTATGCATGTATTTTCTTTATGTTTTATTCTATTTATATAAAGGCATTTTTAACCCCCTCATTGGTTAGTCTGGTTTGACATGCTGATTCTGCCTCTTTTGCTTCAAGTCATCATGGACATTTGTCTGATATATTGCTTTATGTATTGGAATGTATTCATTTGGGGATATAGTTCACTTATACATATCTATGATGCCAGTCTTAACACATGTATTGTAATAGCTGCATGTTAAAATATAAAAATATTATTTTCTAAGCAACAAGCACAGAAAATAGTAGGATAGCTTTTCTTTTTATCCTTTTTCTGCTCCTACTTCCCCCACCCTTCCTAGTCAAGTAACACAATTGGAGAAAGTAGGGGAGAAGTACAGTGAATAACAAATGGGATGGTAGAGAGAAATTTTATAATTTTTGAAATTGATTGGTTCATTCACTCAGCAAATTTTAATGAGCAACTTCTTTGTACCAGGTACTGTGCTAGGCTCAAGGTGACAATGGTGAGCAAAATAATGAATGATCACATATTGTATAAAAATGCTTAGAAGGTTGTATATTAGGATGATTGAATGCATAGTGTTGTGTGATACTTATTAAGTGCTTTAGTAATTTTTTAATAGCAAAATCACTTCATTGTTCAAGGTATAAACCAATGATTAAATATTATCTCAGGAAGTAAGAGTGGTTGAAATGTTTTGAATTATTTCTTCACATCAACTCATTAAACCCAGGAAGAGGAGAATGTTGTATATTATTTGATAATAACTGATCAAAGGCAGCCATAAGGGCATTTCCATCACAGACAGCTTGAGAATTTAATCTCTAAATATGCCAGATAAGAAATCACATTTCTAGTCATGTTTGCCTCACAAACACCATTGAATTGTGCCAAAGGGAGAGCGACTGTGTGTGGCCATCAAGCATGGCCCACTCTATTTGAACTTGAGCTTCTTCCATGACTCCCAGTCTCCCAATGTTACAGTTCAGTGGTGAAGGAATGACAGCTTGGGTGCCGCCTGTCAGTGCAGAATTGGATCTGAAAGCTGTAAATGTATCACCATGTGCAACATGCCACCATTTTACCTCTGAACTTGTAACCACCCATGCAATATTAGTTTTCTTGTTAGAAAGAAATTATTGTTGGTATTCCTCCCATCATTTTCAGGTGTAATCAGGGGTTATAATCACCTCATACTTTCTTATTTACTGAATCACCTCCAGCTGTGTAAGAATTGTTCTGTTGTGTGAAATAATGCCAGTTACTCTCATGCTATTTGATCAGAGCATGAAATACTTGAATGCAGAAACCAGGAAACCAGAAATAGACATCCTTGCATGGGTGTGCAGAGAAAAACAGAGTTTAATTTGTAGATATAGAGCATGCACACACAACAGCCACTAGAATTTGCTTTAAGGTTTTGATCAAAATAATCATATATCATTTAAAAGTAATATTTAATAAATACACATAGGAAATATATTTTAAGGAGGTTTGTATATGTTAATCTATGGCTGGGATGTCCATCATATTCTCATGGTGGACAGAGGAATAATTTTGAATCAGTAAAACAGGTGAGTTTGTGTTAGTTGGCAAGAAGTAGTAGCCTTGGTCAGCAAGGTACTGAAGACTCAGGCATGACGAGAAGATGTATAGTTAGTATGCTCTCAGGTCACCTTTGGGAATTTTTGACCGGGATTAGAACTGAGAGAATTGAGGAGGTCAGAGGCCAAGGGCGCCTTGTACACCATCCATAATGCTCAGCCTTCTGGGGCTCGAAAGGTGGAGTGGATTCAAGAGGCAAACAGAATATCCCGCACGCTATGGAAAAGGGGCTAGAAGTGTGGGAAAGTGGGGGGGGGAGAATTGAGGCTGGGGACCCAGGAAAAATTTCATTCAAAAATTAAGGTGAAATAGAGACTTTTTGGGACAAATAAAAGCTGAGAGGATTTATTGCCAGCAGTGTTATAAGAACTATTAAGGAAAGTTTTTTACTTAAGGAAAATTATATACTGCAACTTTTATAGACACAAATAAATGTATCAGAGGTGGTGATTATGAGGCTGATACAAGGGGTTTTTTAATTAAATTAATTTTAGAGCTCATTGGCCTATGTAAAGCACAAATAATATGGTATGAGATTTCTAACATATGGAAATAAAGCATATAAATACAATAACACAGAGGCAGAATGAAGAAAGTGGAAGTTTCTACTGTTACAAGGTATGTGCAGTATAAGTAAATTATTTTAATATTTGAAATGTGGATTGTAGTAAATTAATGAAACTTATAAAACTTACAGCAACCACAAAAAACCCCAAAACAAACAGGAATAGATAATATACCAGTTATTGCTATAAAATGAAATGTCTACATTGTATGCATGAGTATTTCCTTACTTTTAGTCCAAAAGAAAGTAAGAAAGTAGAAAAAAAAACCAGAATGGCTGGCACATATAAAACCAAATGACAAGAAAGTTACCACAACAGTTGTTTACATACTCCAAAGAAAAAGCAGAAACTATAAACTGTTAGGATACAGAACAAGAATAAACTGTATGGTTTCTATTAGAGCTCATTTTATGTAGAAAATAAGAATAGCTTAAAAATAAAGGTTTCAAAAAGTAAATGATAGCAGCACTAATCAAGAGACAGTTGACGCAACTCGGTGAATATAAAAAGTAGACACCAGGAAAAGGAGTATTGTCGGAGTAACATCTTGCACTTCATCATGATACAGGAGTCAATTCATCTCAGACACACTACCGCCCTGCACACACATAGTACTGGGGCTTCGAAGTGCACACAGTGCATGCTGATAGGAGAGGAAGGAGAAACAGGCCACCCTACACTCGTAATGGATATTTCATATGCCTGTCTTAGAAACTGATGTAAAAACAGACAGACAAGGAAAAAGAGACAGAAGATGTGAACACTGTTAACTGATACGAAATAATTGACATCTATGGGATATGGAAGGCTGAGGAATGTTATTAACCAGCTTGAAGTGGCGTGTGTAGAAGCGCCACGAGATGACAGAAAAGTGCACGTTCTTTTCAAATGCTCGTGCACGTGTACTGAGCGAGAGTGCTTTTTGGTTACAAAGTAAGTCCTGACAAAATGAAAAGGATGGAAAGAACGCCCGACGTATTCTTTCACCACAATATAATTAAAATAGAAATCAATAGCAGCAAGCTGTCTGGAAAATCTTTATATATTTGGAAATTAAACAACAGACTTCTAAATAACCTGTGGGTCAAAGAGAAGACATCAGAAGCATTAGAGAATATTTTAAAACGGAATGAAGAGAGAAATGCAGCATGTTAAGGTATGCGTGGTGCAGCTAGCAGGGCTTATAGGGAATACGGAAGCCTACGTGCTAAAATATAAAAATGGCTAAGATTAATGATAAAGTCTTTCATGTTAAGAAGCTAGAAAAAGTACATTAAAATGGGAACAAGTAAAAGCAAATATAAAAGATAAGATTGATAATTATCAATATAAAGAACATGGGCAGACAGTGGAATAATCAACAAAAACAGACATTTGAGTAAATCCATACAGTTGGTAATCCTTTCGAGAGGCTGATGAAGAAACAAGACAAAGTCATTACTAGGAATGGAAGGGGAGGTGTCACTCGACATCCTAGGGACACAGAGGCAATCACTTCAGAACATTGTCACCAGCTTTATGCCAACGTATTGGACTGCTCAGATTAATAAATTCCTTGAGAGGTGTGATTTTTCCAAAACTGACTCAGGAATATAAAATTTGAGTTGTGTCATATCTACAGAGATTTAATTCATAAATAAAAATCTTTTCATAGAGAAAGTGCTAGGCTTAGGTGGCTCTCCCAGTGAGTTCTGCCAAACACTTGAAAAAAGACTATCACAATTCCATTCATCAGGAAACAAACTCAGACAGATTTATTTTCTAACTTATTTATGAGACCACCATAACCATGATCCCCAAACAAAGATGTTACAAAAAAGGGAAAAGATATAAACCAACATCTGTCGGGAACACAGATATAAAAAACTAACACAGTATTAGCAAATTGCAATTCAGCATTATGTAAAATGGATAATTCATCATGGCCAAGTTAGGTTTATTCAGGAAATGCAAGTTTGATTCAACATTTAGAAATTAATTAAGGTACTTAACTAATATGAACAAAATTAAAGGAAAGAACCATATGATTATCTCAAAGGCAGAAAGCATTTAATAAAGTTCCACATGGATTTATGCTAAAACTCTCCGCAAACTAGGAATAGAAGGAATGCCCTCAATTTGATAAGGAAAAGCAATAAAGAAAAACACACTTCTGCTTAACATTATACTTTGTAGTGTGGAACTAAGTGCCTTTGACCAAAGACCAAGGCAAGCTCGTGTCCCCTTTCTCACTTCCACTCACCATCATGCAGGGAGACCACACCAGTACGAAAGCACAGGGTGACAAAAAGGTGGCATGTAGATGGGAAGGAAAGAAACAAAACTGTCTTTATTCCCAGACAATTTGGGTGGTATACACAGAAAATTCTAAGAAGCCTACATGTTTTGGTTTATTCAAGTTGCTTTAACAAGACATCATAAACTAGGAGGCTCATAAAAATTTTTAAAAAAATGCCGTCATTGTTCTGGAAGCCGGAAGGCCAAGATCAGAGTGGGAACTTGGTTGTGTTCTGGTGAGGGCTGTCTTTCTGGCTCATAGCGGTGTCTTCTACCGTGTCCCTCCATGAAGGAAGGGGCAGGGGATCTCTGTAGGGGCTCAAGCGTAAGGTGCTAATGCCATTCTGGAGGGCTCTGCCCTCATGATCTAATTAGCTCCCCAAGTCCCCTCCCCTAATACTGTCAACCTGGGGCGTTAGGATTTCAACTTAAGGATTTTGGAGGACACATTTAAACCACAGTACTGTCCAGTATTTCTTAAATAAGGGTTGGTGAATAAGTTTTTCTAGACTTCACTTTCAGCAAAATATACACATACTGCCTAATACTGCACTCCATGAGAAAATGAGACTCATATGATTCAACAAACTTTCCTTTTGATACTGGTTTCTAGTAAGCACACGACTATATTTAATAACAATAAGTAATGCAAGAAATCCTACATTCCTGCTCCCTAGACAATGATCTGCCTCTTATTTGGCCCAATTCCTTTTTTAAATAATGTCATATCAAATCATTTTTAGGTACAGATAGAACAAGGGGTGTGAATGGCCTCACCCCCCAAATTGTCTGTGGTGCTGTCATTCAACTCAGTGAGTCCATGTGACTGAGAAAGGATAAAAAATGAAGACAGAGTGGTGGGACTAAGATAAATTAAAAATTCAGCATTAACTCCAACCATCTGGAAAATGTACATTTGTAGAGTCCATTAATTTAATTTATAACCAAAGAGAACATGTACATTACCTACTGCCTATAATTACAGGGCATTCACATATTAAGTGATTTTTAAAAACATTCTCATACCAGTGTCCCTGTACAAGAAACCGCAGTCACACATTACCTATGCCAAGTATTGATCTGTTTTGCTGTCTCAAAACACTTTCAAAATTGTGTTCTAAAGATGAACACCTTCTCATCTTACTTTTTTGCTGAATGTTTCCCAGAGTTAGTTCTCAAGTGACTGAGGTCGTAAAACACCATTCAAGAGGGTATAAGAAAATGATCTGTAGTTCTATGGTATGAATGATTTAAATGGCCTTCCTTGTAGCCAGCGAAGTGTATCTGGTGGTTATGCACCTATCCCTTTCATTTAAAATTAAGCAACATATTTTTCTCCCTTCTGCATTCTTCTAAATTATTAACATTCACATCCTCCATGATTTTTCTTTTCACCCACCAACAGAAAGATAAGGAGAAAGAATGTTCTCTCAAAGGGCATTTTTCTCTGCTAGGCCCTAATCATAATGGGACATGAGGTGTTCTATAAGCTAAGAAATCTTCGCTTGTTTTTTAGAAGCAAGAAGAGAGAGTTCTTTGAAATAAAAATCTATACCAATTAATATTGAAGAAGGTGAAGACAGAAGATGCAAACAAAATGTTAATTGACAGTTAAGCATCAAATCAGTTAAAAATCTACATTCTTTTGTTTCAGTTATTATCAATAAATAGATAACAAATATGCACATATAAGGATATTGTAAGAATAATAGAAAAAGTTAAAGATTTTATTCATTTATTGTTAGAAGAGAAGGGAGAGAAACAGAGAGGGAGAGAAATGTCAACATGTGGTTGCCTGTCACACCTCCCACTGGGGACCAGGCCCACATCCCAGGCATGTACTCTGACTGGGAATCGAACCAGCAACCCTTTGGTTGGCAGGCTGGTATTGAATCCACTAAGACATATCAGCCAGAGTTAGAAAAATTTTAATCTAAAAATCGAACTGAAGGAGAATTGTTGAATAAATTATGATATATACTATTTTAATGGCTATGCATGTTCTATATTATTAAGAAATTTTAAATGCACGATGTACATATTTTTCCATACTATATAAACAAGCATAAATATAAATTTAAAAAATATACACACAGAGAGAAAACTTCAATGTCATCTCTAGACTGGAACTGAAATTTCAACTTTTTGTATGGTACTCAAGAGAACACTACATGGAGCTCCAGTTACGGTGTTTTATATACAGGGTCCGGCTGAAGTAACGCCTGCTTGATTGCTTGGGTATGGTTGGTAGGGTAATAGTATGGATGTAATAATTTATAGTTTTAATTTGCACATTTCACCTAAAATGTCATATGGTATGCTTGAGTATGATATTGTTATATTACAGAATTACATGTTTGTGATTTTGTAATACAAGATTTTGTAATGAAAAGGGGTGTTATTTGTACTGGAGCCTGTGTATGTGAGATCGAGTCACACGAACATGGAGGCTGACAAGACCCAGCCATTGTAGTCTGCAAGCAGAAATCTGGGGGGCAGATCGTATAGCTCCAGTCTGAAAGTTGGTGGGCTCAAGACCCAGGAAGAAGCTGATATTCAGCTCTAGTCTGAAGCCGGAAAAAAATAATGTCTCAGCTCAAGCTAATCAGTCAAGAGGAAATAGTTTCTTATTTGGGGGAGGGTTAGCTTTTTGTTCTATTCAGACGTTCAGTTGAAAGGATGAAACCCACCCCTGTATTAGAGAGGGCAGTCTGCTTCGTCTATGGTTAAATGTTCATTCTGTGTAAGTACCCTCATATGAACCCACAGAATAATGTTTGACCAAATACCTGGGCGCTCCATGGCTCAGTCAAGTGGACACATAATATTAACCTTCCCACAGAGATTGCATTGGAAAAGTCAGTAGTTGCATATTAATAGATGAAGATCATGGACACAAAGTCATGGGCTGGTATGCTCAATGATAAGAAATGATGGACTTTGTTGGTACCTTTTCTGGAAACAAAAGCAAAGTGACCTATGTTCCAAACTTGTGTTTCAGTCTGTGTGTGATCATTGTCCCCTTGCTTTGAGATTCCGCTCCTCCCTGTGATGCCAAGAATTATGCCTTCCCGTTAATGTTTACTGGGTTGCGGTGACTATCCATTTGCCCCAATCATTCCCAACCTTTTCTCTAGGCCATCCCTGTCAAAGACTTGGAAACGGGCAAAAAAGATCACAGGGTGTCCTTTTGGAGGAGTGCTGGACATTATCTGGTGAGCCCTCCAGGGCACACTCAGGTCAGGGGTGTCTTTAATTGTCTTTGATAGACTAGGCTACATCACAACCATGTAGAACAGACGAAAACTGATAGTACTGAAAATGCTTCCTGTCCAGAGCAATGCAAATTATTCCTGTTCATAGTAATGAAATAAATTTTGTTTCATTTTATTAATAAATTTTGATAGAGAATATGAAGCTCTATAAACTAAATTCTCATTTGAACCAATTTCTGGTTCTCTCATTAATTAAAAATGTTTATATACCACTTTCCATATAAAACTTTGATATATGCCCATTGGATAATGTATAAAATATTTATATTTGCATTGTGCCTTGAACTTCTGTGTTAAATGCCCTGTCCTTGTGATCACTTCCTCACAAAGCTCTTCTAGCCAGTGGATTACAAGCTCAGTGAAGGCAAGGACCGCATTTGTCTTGTTTATTGCTCTGTCCCCAGGGCTTGCTATCAGGGATTTAGTGTGGGCTCAGAAAGTATCCTTGTGGTTCCCTAAATTAGTAAATGCAAATGAATTAAAGACATTTCTGAGCAATCAAATGAGTCCTTGGAGGGGGAAGTTTTAGTGGTATTAAGAAAGCACTGAATGGCCTTATTAAATCAGCACATGCAAAGTGTTTACATGCAAAATTTATAATCAAAAAGACACTATTTAGAGAGCTCTTTGAACATCATTGCTGGGAAGTCTCAGTGTTTTCAGATATGAGTCCTGTAGTGTTAAAAAGACCACACTCCCGTTAGAACTTGGAGCAGAAAAGTCATGGATAAAAACGCAAGCTCAATTTTTGTGATTCTTATACCAAGGGATTAAAAAAAAAGCACATTTCTTATTCATTCTCTGTATATTTTTAAGATGTTTGTTTTTAAAGGTGACTTTAAACATTTGCTTCTCAATTAAAAATTTCTGGTTCCTGAAGAATATTTTGTAAGGAATGAAAATGAAGGCCATGAAATAGTTGAGTCTTTTCCACATCATTCAAGCAGACTGGGATCCCTCGCAAACTCTGTCTGCTTAGCTCTGCACTGGTGATTTTATAAAGGCTGATGGGAATGGAAACTATCCCTTTCCTGATATACTCACTAGTCTTGTTAATATTAATGTATAAACTTCTGACACATAAGCTCTCAGTAAACATTGAAAAAAAAACCAGCTACCATTTCTTTGCTTTATAACATTGGTAATGAAATTTATTATTCCGTGTCTCTCTATGGTATTCGTATGCTATAGAGACAGGGAGACAGAGAGGAAGACTTGTTCTAGAAGTACGTAGTATATCTCTCCCATAAAAGACAGTAAAAACAAGAACAAAAAAATAAAAAGACCTTTGAAAATCAATTTGTAATTCTGAGTAGGCATTAGAAAACCAACATTCACAGGCCATTAAACTTACACTAAGGTCATAAAATATCCAAAGATCTTTCTAGCATTGTGATCTCTTTACCAAGAATTCCTGCCATAAAGCCGCATACATGGTACCCTATGGGAGGGCTTTTTTTGCCTTGTATCAGTATATTCAGTAACCCTGAGAGTCTCAGCTACTTTTTTTTTTTAGTATCACTCCTAAGGACCACCTTTTAATTTTTTCTTCCAAACCTAAAACATTTCTCATAACGTAATGGTCATTTCCAAGTGATGAGTCTCCCTCTCCAATAAACGGTATTGGGTAAATTAAATCTCTGCGATTGCCATCTAGATTTGTCTAATTGGTAATTAATGTGTTTAAAATTCTAGTAAGATGGAAATGGTCAAATGGAGATAGGCTCCTCTGCTCTCAAGGTTTCCCTTATCTACTCACAAATTCGTAGCCCACAGCGGCCTGGCAAAGGGACAGTGTGCAGACTCATACTTATTAAAGGAAATCATAAGACATGCTTTGCATCATAACTGCATGCATTTCTTGGTGCATTAAACTGGGGTTTGAATTCTGAACCCACCGCTTCAGTGAGTAGCCCAAGGTCATATAATGATGAACTTCTCTGACCTTCATTTTTCTTATCTATAGGAATGTGATTGAGAATTAAATTAAAAAAAATTAAAAAACCCTTTAAAGCACATTTCACAGTACCTGATGTCTAGGCCACACTAGAAGTGGCAGAATCCGCTGATTTCTTAATACAATGGATTTTCGTGAGGGGTTGCTGTGGCGCTCTTTTTGACTGAAATGGTTGTTTCAGTCAAAATTCTTACACAAGTTTCTTTACAAGTTTTTAACTAAGTAGAAGGGATATCAGGAATGACAGCCAGAGGGGAAAAAATAAGGGAAATCAAAACATTAGATGAAAACTTGACAAAGAGAATAATAAATTGGGGCAAAAATAAGGCAATAAAGGAAGGGAAAAAATACCAAGTAACACTTCTTGTCTGGCTGAATTAGTGCAGCTATTCATTTGTTACTTGATTTCCCAGCACTTAACACTGCAATGAAATTGGCAGTTGAGAGAACTGGATGGTTTCCATAACAACAGAGCTGGTGGCCTAGAAAATTGAAATGATTTTACTATTCATGGGCTGTGCATCTTCAGGCCAGACACTTGAGCACTCTGGGTTACTTTGGTCATGGGCGGGTCCTAAAGCAAATGCGTATGTAGTTTCTTTACAGCTGAGACGCATCTGTAGTCGATGATTCTTCAAATTCTGTGTCCCCGGTTTAATCTGCTGCCCTCCATTTTATCTGAAGCATCGATCAAATATTTCTGATTTTTTTTCTCTAAACCATCCTTCCCTCCTCAGTTCTGTAACATTTGTCTCACATCTCCTTTTACCCTGTTTTTAAAGAAACACCCTTGTTTGGTTTGTGAAGAAGAGACAAGTGCATACTTAGAAAATATCTTCAAAATAAGATAGTGTGTAGGCATGACATTCTCCTGTATCAGCTTACCAATTTGGAAAAACTATACCACACAATCACATACACAATAAATGTCATGATGAGTGCTGAAGTAAGTCCATGAAATAATTACCTGTGTGGTATCTTAACCATTTCCCTCCCCTGAGTCGGAGAATCCCAGAGTTCTTATATAAAAAAGAAGAATAGCAATCAAACTGTATTTTGTGGATTTATTTATGTTTTTGAGGTAGGCTAACTAGTAAAAATCACCTAAGGTAGGTAGGGCTCCCTAAAAGTGTCCTTCTCAGTCTGCCACGTGCCGACAGATCGCCCAAGGGACTGTTAATATTGTGCAGATTCTGACTCAGTAGGTCTGGGGTAGAAGCTGAGACACTGAACAGGCCCCCAGGCTATGCCGGTGCTGCTGGTCCGAGGACCAGGTCTGGAGTGATTAACAGGTGGATTGAGTAGTCTAGCGCCACCAGACCTCTCCTTGAATGCCTGTTCAGGTGAAATAACAGCTGCTCCTTCCCTTTGCTCAAGATGGGCTCCTAGGGTAGTTGTTTTGTTCTTCAGTTTCCTTCCTGGAAATAGGGTGCAATCTTACTTGCTTTGACAAACAGTTAAAGTATCTAATAATGGAACAATATTACAAAATTATTTTAGTCGGTGAGTAGGACGTTGCTGTGGGAGAGTCAGAAACTTTCTTCTGTCAAGGTTCTTTAGACTGGTCTAGTAAACAAGTAGATATGAGACAGATTGGCAAGAGAAAACACCCAAGTTTAATTACATTCATATGTATGTGAATACATGAGAGGTTCAACAACAACAAAAAAGGAAAAATGAAGTAGATGTGATATTCTGTGCTAAGAACCATCTTAGGGATTCAGAGAGAAGGAAGCTCATTGCAGGAGGAGGAGAAGAAAAGATGGTCAGTGATTAGAAGTTCGTGCTGCTTTATAGGTAGGTCAAAAGGTTTTCTCTAATCTCTTATTGTGGCCAAGGTCTCTAATTCAAATTCTTCTAGGTGGGTAAGGGGTGTGTGCGTGAGGAGGGGGTGCAGAAGTTTCTCTTGCATGGTCTGGGTTGTCTTTTGCTCAAAACAGCCCACATACCACAGAGGCACCCCTTGGGTGACTTGTTCTGAACCTCTACATTACTGAGTTCCATTGACTCCAAAGGTGGATTTCTACGTAAGGGTAGAAGAAATTTCTGAGAGTCTGGTGTGGAAATTCTATAGATGAGTAAAGGAAATAAGACAAGGATGAGTTCAAAAAGTGTTTTGAGATGCTCTGGAGGGCTTCTGGGGGTGTGCATTTGCCTTGGGTTAAGCTAGTCGACATCTGCGTGAAAACTGAGGCTCAAGAGATGCCATCAGTAATCAATTACATCAATATGTGAGCAAATTCTTGATTAGTTTTGTTACTATTACAAATGCCCATATTGTCTCCATCTTTCGAATGAAGTAGAAAGAAAGCTGATGATATGAATGCAGAGAGTAATTAATTATCCAGGCTTAGTGTCCAGCATTCCGGGCTCGAATCCTGGCTCCATTCCTTACTGGGGTGGTTTCATAGCGTTCTCTGGTTTCTCTGTTGTAGGATGAGTGGTGGCCACTAACAGCACTGATCTCCTGGGGCCCTCGTGAAGATTAAATGAGATTATGCATACCAAAGTTCTTCTATTATGTTTTGTCACATTGGAAATGCTAGAAACAACAGCAAATAAGCAAAAACTAACACTGCAGAATGCACATCTGTGCACACCCAAAGAACCAAAAAGCTTATAAAAAACTAAACCTCTGGAAAGAGAAATGTTTTTAGTTTCTAAGATCTTTGTCTACGGACAGTGCATTTCCAGTGTTCTAAAGACCGACAGTATTACATGCAGCTAAATTTTCACTTTTCCTTAAAATCTGAGTTTGATTCCTGCTGTTTACCATCCTGGCCACAGGGATGCACTGTGCTCCTTTCAAAATCTCTTCAAAAGCATTATCAATTTGGCTGATGGGACATTGGGACCGAACTTCAGCTAAGAAAGAGCAGCCCAGGAATGTAGTGGATTTCCAGTAGAAAACACGTGAGAGGTAAAGACAGAGACCTGAGTGGGAATCCTGGTTGAGCCAGTCTAACACCTCAGCAAACCTCAGCAAACCTCCCTTCAGAGTGAAGTTATGAGCATCAAAGGGGTGGTCGGTAGAAAAACACAGAAGAGATTCCCAGTAAATAGGTCCTGGCAGAAAATTATGTTGGAAATCTTATTTTTGCAAAGTCCTGTAGGATGAGAATTTCACTTAGAGCTATTCCTGGTCCTCATTCCTCAGAGAAATGTTGAATTTTGTGACCTAGAATTCCCAAAAGATGGCTGTAGTAAATAAATGGGTTTTCTGTTTACTTCCAGGTAACCAAAGTATCAACTGTATTCACAGCCACTTGAAGTAACTGGGAGTTTACAATATGATCTAGGAACTGTCATTCACAGTTTTAGTCCTGAGGGAGAGACGAAAGTCACAGTTTCTTCCATTGCTCCTGGTTTGGTGTTGGGGCGCAGAATAGTGCTCGGTAGCTTATAACCTGTCCAAGGTCCTTCCTAAGGTCCGTGCTTTTCAAGATTGGCTTATTCTGCCAGGTAGATTGAACTGGATCAGTGTATAAGAATTTTCAACATTAAAGGGTAAAACCTGTGATTTCAGAAATTGTCAAGATTATGTCCTTAGGACCCTTGGAAAGAAATGCTTTTATGGCAGCATAAGAATAGTCCATATTCAGAGATTCAATAAAAAGACAGGCTGATCAAGACATATGAGGGGGTTCATTTTCTCCTCAAATCTGGGAAGTAGTTTTGACATTTCCCTCTTGCCATAATGTAATGCACTTTCAATACTGTAGTGGAATCCTCTTAGGGTTAAGCCATTTATCATAAGACTAATGCATGAGCTGTCTGGCTTCTTTCTGACCCTCAGATTGGAATTCTTGGTGGACTCTCAAATGTATAATTACAATGAAGATATGTCTTTAAGATTCTTATAGCAATCCCATTGTCCAGTTCTGACTCCAGTTCGTCGATATAAATTCCATGAATTTGTATCTTAAACCCAGGACAGTCTTGTGGTATTTGGTGTGTTTAAAAACTACATGAAGAGATCCAAAGTGGCAGCACAGTCGGTGGAAGGGATATTCACCTCCTTCCAGGACCAAACTGGAATTGCACTAAAATACAGAACAATCACCCTGAATAACCAAATGCAGACGAGCTGCAGTCTTGTGTACGTGTGTAATCAAATTGCTGGAAAATATAGATAGAGAAATTGGGTAGAGGTGGTCAAAAAATGATGTGTGCATATTCCAGAATTGTTAAAAAAAATATCAGGGAACACAAAGAATTCCAAACAGGTTTAAACTAAATAAAATTTTTTCCCTAAACCTTCTTATGAGTATTAATTAATTAATTAATTAATTAATTCGTATAACCAGGGATTTACAGAAGAAGCCACATTGAGACTGGTAGGAAGGATGGAGCCATTGAAGGGACTGGCCCTGCTCCCATGGGTGACGGCTGAGTTTCTGGAGGGATATCTCATCTGCAAAGGTTCCTCCTGAGAACTCTCATGCCTCAATCCCATGCTGGGCTCTGTAGTCCAGAACACCACAGCCAGGAAGAGGTACCCATGTAACATGTAGCTGTGAACATCAGTGGGGTTTCTGTCCATCAGGGAGAGACAGGAGTCTGTTAGAGACACAGGTGCCCTCTTAAAGGGCCAACCCACAAAATCTTATTCACAGCCACTCACAGTGGGCTCTGGCAGCCTATAACCAGACTAGAGGAGACTAGAGTTGTGTGAGGAGAGACTGGGGTTTGTGGCTCTGGGGAGAGAAGAAAGGGGGCAGCTGCCAGAATCTTTGTGCTAAGTTCATCTCCCACACCGCAGATGCCACAGACATCTGAGGGTGGGGCTATTGCCACTTTCTTGGGTGGAGCACTCCTCTCCGTGGGGCATTGGCTTCAGGGAGTTCAATAGCCACACCCTCCCTGTCAACCCACCCTGTGGATTTCATGCTTTGCTGGAGTCAGCTGCTTGGACAGGAGCTGTAGAGGTCTAGGGAGACTCAGGTGGTGACTAAATTGTATCACTTTGGGGCAAGGACAGTTCCCCCACTTTGCCATGAACCTGACCAGTGCTTCTCCCTCATGGGAGATGCACTAGTCTCACCTTCTGGGCTCCCAGCAGCCCTGCCTTTCTTACTCTGGGTGGCCCGGCCCTGCCCTGCCCAGGAAGGCTGTGTGAATCCGAGACAGACTGAGTTGTGTAGCTCTATGGCAGGAACCACAGCTCCCACCTTCCCCCAAACCTGACCAGCACCACCCCCTCACAGGGGATCTACGAGTCCCAACTTCTTAACCCCCAGGGGCTCCACCCTGTTAAGCTCAGAGGCCTGGCAGCATCTGGGACAGACTAAATGATGTGGCTCTAGAACCAACACCATTGTTCCCTCACATGCCACCTGGTGCCCTTTCTTTCATAGGGCGAAATCATGGTCTGTTTGGGCCTGATACACTCTCCTGGCTTCACTCTGACAACTTTCTGAGAACCTGCCCCAACGCAGAGGTCTCTGGGCACCTGGCGAGTGACAGTTAGACTTGGTATACCATGGGACTTCTGCTGAGTGGTCACAGACCCCATGCTGGCACAAGTTTGAACCTGTATGAGTCTGGTGAACACACTCACCCCTACCTGGTGACTCACTGAGAACCTACCTAATGCAACTCAAGTACTGCCAAAGGTTCTTTCAGTGACTGGGCCTAAGAGGCAACTGGCAGGTGGAAGCAGATCTCAGGGTGCTTTGGGCCCTTGATGACCTGCTCCAGGCCTTGCTGCTGGTAGAAGCCACCCTTGGTGTGCACAGTTTGGTCTTTCCCATGCACACCAAGGCCCACCAGAGGTAGCCACAGACTATGGATCACTTTGCAACTCCAAACAGGTTGCCCAGGGTCAGTCATAGGCACTGTCTGACATTGATGGACACCAGAGTCCCTCTCAAAATACCCCAGAAGACACACAGCTTCAGACAACAACAGAGCATGGGAGACATAGCAGAACTACCTAACCCATTGAGACAAACACAAAAAAGGAAGTTAAAAAGGAGAGACAAAGAAACATGCTCCAAATGAAAGAACAAGAGAAATCTCCAGGAAAAAAAAAAATAAGAAAACTAAATGAAATGGGGGCAAGCAATTTACCAGATACAGAGTTCAAAAAAATGAAAGTGATAATACAACAATGCAAAATCTATGGAATACACCAATAGCAGCCCTAAGAGGGAAATTTGCTGTATTGCAGGCCTATCTCAAGAAATAAGAGAAATATCAAGGAAGCAGTATTTTTTTTCTGTATGTCTCCCCAGGCAAGGAAAACAAAAGAAAAAAATAAACAAATGGGACTACATCACCCTAAAAAGTTTCTGCACTGCAAAGGAATCCATCCCTATGTTCACTGCGGTATCATTTGCAATAGCTAAGCTATGGGAGCAACCCAAGTGCCCATCAGTAGATGGGTGGGTAAAAAAGTTGTGGTAATTTACACAGTTGAATACTACTTGGCCGTAAAAAAAAAAAAAAAGGAAATCTTACCTTTTGCAACAGCATGGATGGACCTGGAGAACATTATGCTTAACGAAATAAGCCAGTCAGAGAAAAACGAGCACCTTATGATTTCACTCATATGTGGATTCTAGTGAACAAAATAAACTAACAACAAAAAAATAGAAATAGATTCATAGAAACAGAGAACAACTGACAGCTGTCAGAGGGGAAGGGTCCTGGGTGAAAAATTGAAGGGATTAAACAAAAGTAAGTAAGTAAGTAAATAAATAAATGAATAAAACTCATAGACACAGACAACAGTACAGTGATTACCAGAGGGAAAGACGGTGGGAAGGAGTTAAAAGAGGGTAAACGTGGGAAAATGGTGATGGAGGAGACCTGGGGTGGTGAACATGCAATGCAGTGCACAGATGACGGGTTGTCGAACTGTGCACCTGAAATGTATATAATTTCATTAACCAATATCACCCCAATACATTCAATAAATTTTTAAAAAATACAGTGCATTAAACCAAACCTTTATCAATAAAATATATATATGAAGTTTGTAAAGTATATGATTGTCTAACCTCTGTGTTGTGTATATGAAGTTAATACAAAATAATATTGAATGTAAACTGTAATTGAATGATAAATTACAAAATATATGAAGTTTAAGATCCCATGGATTTTCATTGAAAAAGTTTGTTATTGTGCCTCTTTGCAATGAAGATAATAATAATAGCTATCACCACTGTAAAAATGTCAAACTGCCATACTTAACAGAAAGAGAGAGCAAATCTTTGAGATACTGACCTAGGCAAAGACTTGTTAGGCTGGACACCAAAAGCACAATCTGTAAAAGCAAAAGTTGGTATTTTGGATTCTATAAAGCTCTGGCTTTTGCTGTGGGAAAAAAAAGAAGTTAAGCCGATGAAAATAGAAGCATGAATGTGAGAAAATATTTGTAAACCACATAACCAACCAAACACTAGAATCTCAAATGTACGAAGAAATCTCAAAACTCAACAGTGCAAAGCAAACAACCCAATTAAAAAATGGGCAAAAGTCATGAAGAGACATTTTACCAAAGATGATATACAGATGGCAAATGAGCACATGAAAAAAATTTCCAACTAATTAGCTATTGTGGAGCTGCGTGTTAACACCACAGCGAGAGATTTCCACACACCTATCAGAAGGCCTTACTTTGGAGACACTGACAACAAATGCTGGTGAGGGTGCCGAGAAGCCGGATGCCTAGTGCACTGCTGATGAGAATGGTGTGTTCATTCCGGAAAACAGTTGGACAGTCCCTGAGAAGACAGCAGCAAACCCAGTCACTGCACTCCTGGACATTTATACCGGAGAGATAAGTTCTGTTCTCAGAAAATCTGTACACAAATGCAGAGTAGTTGTATCCATAACATCCCCAAACTGGAACCAGACCAGACAGATGACCTGTCATGGACGAGTAAAATGTGGCACATTCTGGTCATGAACTTACTACTCAGCAACAAAATGAAATAAGCGATAGATAATATGTAATAATCTGGATAAATTTCCAGAGAATTATTGGGACTTTTCAAAAAAGCCAATCCCAAAGTCTCCCTGTTATGATTTGTTACGTTACATTCTCGGAATGACGAAATTATAAAAATAGAGAACAAATGTCGGTTGCTAGTGGCAACAAGGGGGTGTGAGCACGAGAAAAGGGTTTGTGTTTATGAAAGAATAATGTGAGGGGTCCCTGTGGTGATGGACATGCTCTGTGCCTTGACTCAAAACGTCAGCATCCTGGTTGTGACATTGTTCTGAGGATTTTCAGGTTATCACTGGTGAATGAAGATGGAAGATAATACCAGTGACTCATCCCTTAGCGATGGTGGTTCCCAGGTGGCACGCTGGTGGGAGATGTCAACAAGAGGCCAGACCACCTGTGGGCTGTGGAGGAACCTTCACTTGGTATTCTGGCAACTCTTTTCTGATTAAATCTAAAACTCATTTCAAAGTCAAACTGTATTAACTGTTTGAATAGTAAACAAAGGAACTATGCGGATAAACACATTGACCTGCGCCACTTGAAGAATGTTGTAAAAAAAGAATATTTTTATTGTTTATTACATTAAAATATTAATAATCTATAAATCAAATCATATCTATAAATTAGAAATGTATGTGTGTGCATGTGCGTGTGTTTATATTTATTGAGGCGCCGATGCAATCTTCATTTACTGAAAAATTTTAAAGTCTGTAATATTGGTAATAAAAAAATTTGTGTTGTGTGCCAATATGTAAAATCTGGTATCACTTGATTTTTTGTTTTGCAAGGGAAGTTTATGGGAACATATGTGTATACATATTGCTACACTTTTTAAACATTGCATGCCAGACTAATGCTAAGGTCCCCAGGGACCTCCCAAAACTTAGCTATCACTATGATACTTAATTTTCAGATTACTAAATCCATCAAGGCATCGAAATCAAAGAAGACATACTAGTAGTACTCGTTAAACTAAAATTTTCCTGGAATATCACAACTAGGGAATGATAGAACGATGGGAACCACATTCACACCCTCATTTTTTAACAAAATAAACTAATGAGCAAAACAGAACCAGAGACACGGAAACAGGGAACAGACTGACAGTTGCTAGAGGAAAGGGGAGAGGGGATAGTAGGAAGGAGGGGAAGGGAGAAGTCTAAGAACATGTATGAATGACCCATGAACATGGACAATAGCGTGGGGATTGACTGGGAGCAGGGGGTGAGCTGGACAGAGGAGGGCAAAGGGGAAAAAATTGGGACAAGCCTTGCACTGTGTGCTCACCCCCTCAATCAGATCTCCTTCTGTCACCCTGTGTTTGACCCCCTTTAGCCTTTGCCACCCCCCTCTCTCTTCCCAGCACACCTCAGTCCTGGTGTGGCTGAAGAAGAAAGCTTTCTCCTGTGTTTTTTCCACCCTCGCTTTCGTCATCACTTTAGCCCCTACGTATAAATATGAATGAAGGAGGCCGAGATCCTTTCCTTCATGCAGGGCACCTCCCTTCCCTCCCGTGGTCTCACCATCTCATAGTCGAGACTGCAAAACTTGGCAATTTCCATTCACAGCTTCGAATGATTTAGAATTCTGTTTTGCATTTCAGTTTTGTCTGAACCCATATGGCAAAGTCAAAACTCCAAACAAATCTGATAAATTCCATCTTATGCTAGCCACTTCCTGTGGCTTGGTAAGCGCTGCAAGCTCTGCACTACTTAATTCTACCTTCTTTCATGACCATCTGTATCTCCATCTTCAGACTTGGATGGATCTCACAGTTGCCTCTGACACACGGCATAAAGGAGCTCCGTATTTTCATTTGCTAGGAGTGAGTCTCTACGAGGCCACAAGACTAAGTCAATCAACCTGGAAACACAGGGTTTTTGGTATTAAAGGAGCATGGTACCTCCACACAGGTACTCTCACCTGTGCAAAATTGCTCTCCGAGTCAGAGGCCCCATGTTCAGAGGTCATAAACTGTCACGGGCTAGCTAGCATAAATATTTACCATGTAATTAATATTTATCAAGTACCACGGACTTAACATATATTGTCCTTTTAAATTCTCCAAATAATTCTTGGCACTAAATACAGATAGTATCCCCACTTAATCTTTTGGTTTAGTTCTTTATCTGTAAAAGTTCTGGGCTCTCAAACACCTGATTATTATTTTTCACAGTCAAAGCACAAGCTCCATACGTGAAGACAGACTTAATCCACAGGTAGGCTTTCGAGGGGGTTTTCCACCAGAGTTGTGTTCTGAAGACTGAGTGAGATTTGAGTGGACAGAGCATGACAGAAAGGATACTTCGTGGTGAAAGACCAATCTGTCCAAAACAAAAACAAAAAAGCAAAAACCAATCCAAAGAAACTTGTAATTGCATGATTTATTTAGAAAGCAACATGGCAAATTATATGACTAGAGAGCTAGAACAGTCACTTTGGGCCCATTATGGGGTGGCCTTGAGTGCCAGCCAATAACAGTCCGGACTTCATCCTGTAGGTGACGAGGAACGGAAACGTGGAATATCATGACCCTCTGGCAGCAGCGTGAGTGATTCATTGACGAGGAATCAGAGAAGGGGACACAGGTAGATCTTCCCAGAGTACCTGGTTGAGGGTGAGCATGAGCCTGGAGCTCATTAATATGCTCTGCTCTCGGTTAGACTTCAGGTCCTCCGGCTCATTCATTCCTTGTTGGTATGTCCCCAGGCTGCGTTTCCTCCTCACTAAGCTCATGGGGTAAAGATTTTCCTCTCACTCAAAACTTGAGCAATGTGCCTTCTCACAGGATCATACGGCGCTTGTTGATTCTTTTGTCAGTACCTTTGACCCAGTGAATTTTGTTTCAAACTTTGAGAGTTGGGGGAAAATAATTAAATATGATTAGATCTGGCAGAGTTATATTCAGAGCATCTATTCCTGAGAATTTCTACAACTGAGACACTGTTCCTTTGTTAAGTCATTGATCTTATTTTTCCAGAGGGTGGAAAGTGAGGTGATTTGGGGGATAAATTTTATCATTCAGTATGTTTGCTTGATGGGAAGAGATGGAGGAGGTTTAGGCAAAAGCTTAATTTTTTAAATAAATTGAACATATTGATAGAACATTTATGCTTCTTGCTATACACCAACAGGTAAAATAAAATTAAATTTAAGATGAGTGGATGGAGAAATTAGAACAAATGGAAAACGAGACCTAGTGTGAAATGATAAGATTGAGAATGATACTAACACCCACAAGGTGTATCTTCACGACTCTCCACACTTGTAGGGGGTGAGTCATGCTGACTCTAACCCTTCTTTAGCCAACCCAGGGGTCGCGCAAGCCAGGGGTCAGGCACCTTTTCTATGTCCATTAAGGGAAGAAGAAAAAAAAAAAAACCTATGCATTCAGACGTACGCCATTCGTATTCAGATTTCTCCAATATTCAGTGGTACCCAGGGGACTATTATGGATTTTAATTAAAACAGTCCTTCAAAAATATTCTTGTAATACAGCTGCCACTTCAGAACATCTTTCCCAATTTACCCATTAGCATAAGATTGAAACACATTTCAATAACATAAATGCTATGAGTGGGGCGGGGGAAAGAAGAAAACAGTAAGGCTGTTCAAACACATAGTTTTCTACTCATCTTACATGGTGCAAAAACAGCTTTTAAAGCCAGGGTCCTTCACCTCAGTGATGTTGGTCTCCAGAGAATCTTCCCAACTGTACGGACAGGGCCAACCTCAGATCTGCTATCACATGTAATCTTGGACCAAGTTTCTGGGGCATCACAAAGGGGAATGCAAAACATACAGCTAAGGAACCAAATTAAATGATTTGTGATACAGTAATAGTAATGATGTCTATTTAATATTGGGAGACTTTGCCAAGATTATTGACTTAGATTCCATAATAATTAATCATAATTTTTGACTTGTTAGTTATAGTTTTTGATTTGCTAAGGAAAGACTTAATGGATCTGTTCTGAGAACAAAGCCTCACCACCAAGGCATGAGAGAAGCCGTGGTCTCTGGGGACCCCGAGAAACTCTGCTGGGAGCTGGGGAGGTGGCCGGAGGAGAGAGAACACGTTGGAGACCGATTCTCCCTTCCCAGCATCGCCAGTGGCTGTTCCAAGTAATGAAACATATGAATTGGATCCCAACTAATGGTGGGTTAAAAAACCAGAGAGAGAGCTTTATTTCTTGCTTTCTGCATCGAGCATTTTCAGCATCTTTGCCGCATCACCTCACAAAGTTATGTACCACAGGTGTGCCAGTAATTGTGATTTATTATAAACATTTACATTGTATAATGGTCCTCGATGCCTTCCACCTGTGACCTGGTACTTGCACACCAAGCAGTCAAGCAAAGCAGGCAGAAAGAAATGCAGGTGGCCAACTGAAGATTTGTTTTCTCTCTTCACATGTGCCATTCTCTTCGGCCCTCCATGTTTAGGGAATTCTCCTTCTCGGTTTTCTAGATTATTGCACTTAATTGCATTTTTAATTCTTAAAATATGAATAATTTTAAGTGGAAACCTTTCCAAGTGACATGCATGCCTCATTGTCTTCTGAAACTAATTAAAGTTGAGCTAGGTTTACAATTTATTTTCTAAATGACCTCGATCTTATTTTATCAGTAATAAGACTATGATGAAGTGACTCTTCTCAGTGGGTATTAAGGATGCAGAAGAAGGTTTGCTAAGTGGTCACATATATCTTTGTCTTATGAACTTTTGACTTCATTTCATAATAATAATACTAGATCATCTATTATAAGTCCAATTGCTTTTCAGTGGTTTTGCCTGCCGATATCCATGTTTCTAAGTCTAGTATCATCCCCCCACTACATCCCCATTATAATGGGCATCTCGTTTTTCTTAAAGCATACCTACTCTGGTTGCAATAGCAGTGGCAACAATCTATTGGATACCCACAGGTATCCAGTGCCTAATATATTCCAGGAAACCCACTAGACACTTAACTTGTGTTTCCTTTTCCTTTGCAATTGCGTATGAGGTAGCTATTATGAACCCAGGTGAAGAATGGTTTAAGACCAGAGAGCTGACTTAAATCACACTTTGTGATTGCTTGGCACGGACATCGGTAGTGCATGCAAGCTCCTGTTTCACTATTGCAGAGCAGCAGGGCCTGAGGGTTAACACTGTTGAGCGAAGTAGACAGGAGATTTACCTCGTGGCTCTCATAATGTCCGTGGAATTGAGGATGCTGGAGATCTGACCTCCAGAGAGACATTCTGACCTCAGAATGTGCTGAGATCCTACGAATAAGACAATGCTAGATTTTATTTTCTTCTTGAGATATCATTAAGTTGCAAGAAATTAGGAAAGGAGTCAAACTAACACAGCTGTAGAATCCAAACATTTCAAGGGAGGTAATAATGTGGCATTCCCACAGAAAGTAAACCATAAACAAAGAAAAAACCCACAACTGAAACAAACACAATAAAATATTCTTTGGAAGGAAACCCAGGAGATAACCAACCATATAGGTAAGTAAACTAAACAGATTATTTCTAAGCAAAGAAACTCAAATCTGACACTCACAGGAAATTCCAGAGACATATGGAACTTGCATCTAAAACAACATAAACCCTTGTAAGCAACCAAGAAAAGAGAAGATTTCAGAAAGGGTGGGGGAGGAGATGGTTAGGACTGCTTAGTGATTTTTTGAAAAGAAAATTAACCTAATTTCAGGAATTCTTTTATGAGAAAATATGGGTTGAGCTCCAATGTACCAGGAGAATATCAAGTTTCTGGGAAATTCTGACCTACGCATAAGTTAAGTCTTTTTGACTATTCTTTGGGGATAGTCCATTCAATCTAATTTATGTTGCACCTAATCCCTATGATTTCTAAGATAGGTACTTATTATTTATTCTTTTTACCTTTTTCACTTTTTGTAATTGTCATGAGGAGCCTCTGCTGCCATTTCTACCTTAACTTCTCCCACCATTTTTCTGATCATTCCTCATCTCGACCATTCTGTCTTCTCAACCTCAGGTAGGAATTCCTCACAGTTTATTAACAATGTCCCTTTCCCCTGTGTAGCCTGGGCCATCCTCGTAGACAAGTTTCCACAAGACATGGGTGTAGACTGGACACCAAAGAGGCCCTATGAGGAGTGCATGCAGGCTACTGGAAAACCCTAAACAGTTATTTTGTCCACCACACTTTTAAGCAGCAGAGCCTGAAGGAAACATTTTTTGCTGTTTTGTTTTAATTTATTACATGTTAATTAAGATATACTTCCATTTTACAGTTGGTAACACTTAGAAACCTGTTGTTGTTGAACATCAATTCCAGCCTTGTTCTGTAGATAAAACCAAAATGCTTAGCTATAAGAGGACAAGATTGCTTTTGGAAAGGGGGCTATGGGTTAACATAATATACAATAGGCCCACTGTCTTAGTCAGTTTGGCTGCTATAACAACATGCCATAGGCTAGATGGTTGAAACAACAGACATTTAATTAATTCATAAAGGTCTGGGACTGGGAAGTCCAAGGTCAAAGTGCCAGCAGATTCAATGTCATGGGAGAGTCCTCCTTCTGGCTTACAGATGGCTGCCTTCCTGTGTTGTCCTTACATGGCCTTTTCTTGGTGCCTTTTCCCTCTCTCTCCCACTTTTTATAAAGGCGCTAATCCCATTATGTGGGTCCCACTCTCATGATGACATCTCAACCTTGTTTTCTCCCAAAGGCCGTGTCCTTCTAACACCATCATATTTGAAGTCAGGGCTTCAACATAGGAATCTGGGAGGGACACGGTTAGTCCGTGAAATTCAGTGGGATGAAAATCTCCCATGTCTCATTTCCTCTTCATCTCCTCCTCCCTAGCTGACTTTGGTTCTGGTTTGTTAGTGCTGTTGTTTTTTTTTTATAAGCTGTCACAACACTAGAAGCAGATTGAAGCTGCAGGCAATTGCCATGAAATCAGGAAAAAGACATGCATTCACCAAGGTTAACACAAGCTGCAGCTTAATCAGGATGAAACAAACAGATAAAAACAACTAGGACCTCAGAATAAACAGCCATTTCAATCACATTCTCTTTAGTACCCACCATCAATAACCTAGAAAACACGTACCATCAAAAGCTAAATAAATACATTTCCAAATCAATATATATGTCACTAAAATTTTCAAGCTACAAATGTGACATGTCATTTTAGTTTATGGGCTAATGTTTCCAAAACAAGTCATAATAGTATTAAAGGCAAATTTTGATACAGAACCTTCCTATGTATCAACCATAGACAGAAATATAAACTTAGTACTGATCTAGTTAGTGGGTAACTATCTATAATGAGCTCAGTTGCCTCAGTCTATGTTTGAATATGTGTCTCCTTGCAAATTTGATTTTTGGATATAAATTTCAGTAAATTCAATTTGGTGCTTTTTCTATAAGCATATCAATCTTACATCTAAGTTGGTATGTATATTACAGTGTATATTACAATGGCATTGAGAATGGCCATTCTAGTATAATAATGCATATAAACTTTATATTAATGGATTCTTTTGACATGGCATTACATTTATCGGCATTCCTTACCATCATTATTTAAACAGTTTCCTATTTCATTGGGTTGTTTTCAGTCTCTGTAGGGAATGCTCCACTCTGCTGCTAGTTACAGTGCTTAAAAAACTGATTAATTTCCTCAAAAGTATTTTATGGATTCCTATTTCCTACAGTCTAAATTCTGAACTCTTTTTGCCTCATTGCTAAAACCATCCATGTTCTGTACCATGCCCATGTTTTTCCTGATTAAATCATTTTATAGAACTCTATTCCAATGGAGCCTAAACAGACTACATAGGTCTGACTATGTCACATTTGACCAATCCTCTCAGGAGTGGCCAACCTTTTGGTGTCTCTGGGCCACACTGGAAGAAGAAGAGTTGCCTTGGGCCACACATTAAATACATTGTAACATGGAATCACAAAAAGATCTTGTATTGTTTTAAGGAAATTGGCATTTTTGTGTTGGGCCACATTCACAGCCATCTGGGCCATGTGTTGGACATCCTAGCGCTACAGCCTGGGAGAGTATCTTCCCTCCCACTATGTTTATCAGTTTCCTATTCTTTCTTCACGGCTAAATTCAGATTCATTCCATCCGTGATGCCCTGCCTGGCGCTCGGAGGCACTCATTCTGTCCTTTGCACCTCCCGGCAACTCTTCACTCTCATGCTTTAAAGCAGCATGTGTTTTACTCCCGTGACACAGCTTTAGTCTTGTATGCCTGTATCTCTTGATCTAAATTTTCCACATCTGAAGCTAAGGGGCCAAATCCCATTCATTGCTGTATTCTGCTTCCATATGATCTACAATATTATTGGTACCTGGTAGACGTACACTTGTAAGTTCATCTTTTTATCCACCCATCTATTCATTCATATATTCAGTTATGTATTCATCTTCACCCAAGTAAATACTAAATTCTTGTATATGATACTAAGTGATAATGGGGACACAGTGAATGAAACAACTAAGGTGGTAGTACTCATGTTGATATCATTTATGTCCCAGTGTGGAAGACAAAATTTAACAAGTAGTTGCAATGAAATGTGCAGTGAGTGCTAGGTGGTGTTGGGACATTAAGGAAAAGGAGGAGGACATAGTCTACAGGTCACAAACCTCCTTCTTGGGAACGTGATCTTTAACTTGAAGCTTGAAAGATTAGATGATACCAGTCCAAGATCTGACAGGAAGCAGAATTGGGTTGTTTAAACAAGCCATTCACTCTGAAGAAGAAAGGGAATGTAGAACTCTGGAAAGATGAAAGAAGTCATTGATGATTATTTGCTAAAAAAGAAAGAGGGATGAAAGAATAAAAGAGAAAGACAGAAAGAGACCAGAATAGAAGTGTTATGGACCAAGATCTCTTAAGGAGGTAGGAAAGCTATTTAAATTTAGAGTCCCAAGCAATATGGCAATAAATACTAGGATTTTAAAATATATTATTTTACTCTGACTTCAAAGAGGATTTAAGGATGTTTAACAGCCATCAAATTGTAAAAAAAAAAAAAATAAGGACAATAGGAAATGCTTCTTTCTTGTGTTTTATTCTTGTTTATTCTATTAGAGCTGTCCCAATCCCTGCCCTTTGCCCTTCCCCACCCAGCATATTCTGCAGTCCCATAGTCAATTCCCACACTGTTATTCATGTCCATGGGTCATTTGTATGTGTTCTTTGCCAATCCCTTCCTCTTCTTTCCACCATTCTTACTTTCCCCCTTTCCTCTGGCAGTTGTCAGTCTGTTCCATGTTCTTTCTGAAACATCTGTGATAGCCCTGGCTGGTGTAGCTCAGTGGATTGAGCATGGGCCTATGAGGCAAAGGGGTGCTGGTTTGATTCCCAGTCAGGGCACACACTTGGCTTGCAGGCTAGGTCCCCTCAGGGGGGCACATGGGAGGCAACCACATATTGATGTTTCTCTCCCTTTCCTTCTCTTTCCCTTACCCTCTCTCTAAAATAAATATATAAATTAATTAATTTAAAAAATAAAAAATAAAACATCTATGGTAAATAGTCAAAGAAGCTTATTGCTAAACAATAGTATGTCTGTGTGCTTCATTGGTTATCTTTAATAAACTCTAAAAATATATTTATATTTAATTCTCTGTTTCCACTTCAAGATCCAAAACTTAATTGACATCCAGCAAATAACTGTTGAGTGATAGTGAATATGTAAAATTTTGCATATCTTCCAAGGTATGTAGAAATTGTCACATTGCCCACATGTTGTAGGGCCATGTGACAGCTCCCACTTTTACTTGTCACATCTTTCTGTTGTACATTTTTGCTTTCTTAACTTCAATCCTCATATTCATCCCATAAAATCAGCCCATGGCACTCTTAGGCTACAAGCCTCCCCTGCTTTGAAGTTAAACCCACATCCCCACAACATGTCTTCCCAGTTTCTGTTCCTTTCAGGATTCTCTGAAATGAGGATTCTTGACTTCCTCTCCTGTCATTTAGATTTCATTTATTCTTTTAATAATTACATTCAACTTAGAATCAGTTATTACTAAATGTTATCTTTGTCCTTTTCTAATACTTTCTCTCTCCTTCTTTTTTTGAAAAGTCCCAAGGAGTAGCTACTTTTGATCACCAACCCCATCCCATGCTCTTGACAACTAGGCTGGGCTACCAGAGGGAGCCAGATGTTCTGGGTGTCTTTCGGCTACTTTACAATAGGCCTGCAACCGTATGGACATCATGTGAAGATCCATATGGACATTATGCATATGATGACACTTATTTGGCATGTATCCTGGAGACCACTTTGTAGTTTTGTGAGTTTTCCCAGTAATGACTTGTGTAGGTATTCCTGGGTCCAATGTAGAATGACACATCCTAGGTAGTGTTCATGTGCCTTTACTCCCTTTAATTTGTAACAACTTTTTTGGTCTTTCTTTACACTTATTGACCCTGATCATTTAGAAGAGTACTAGATAGTTATTCCAAAGTGTGTACTAAATATGGGCTCGTCCAATTTGTCTTATTAGATTCATATATTTGCATGACTTAAAGGAATTACACAGAGATATTGTTGGACCATTTTCAGTGTTTCATATCATAAAGTACAAGATGCAAATTAGTCCTAATATTGGTGATATTAACTTTAGTTATTTGAAGTGTAGTGAGTTTTCTCTATGATGAAGTTACTACTGATTTGTCTGCTAAAATGCTAAGGCCATGGACATGTACCTCTTTAAGAAAAAAAAAATTCAAAAATTGTAATTGGTATTTAAACATAGAATATTCTAGTTGGTTTCTGAAATATCTTTGGTTGCCAGCAAAAACTGATGCTGAGAAATATCTAATAACAATGTGGGCTGGTCCATCCTTCCACAGATTTGTCCAGACCCAGTGGAGACAGATAAAATCATAAGACAATGATGAGGTTTCTAGGAGACAGTATTAGGGAAAAAAGGACGCACTTGAGAATAATTTTAGGTATATTGGAATATTTAGTCTTTGGTTTTACATTGTGCCCCTGCACAGATGAACTGACTTAGGTGACATACCTGAAGTTTTTGAATTCCCATTTTCTTTTACTGTTGACTCCGTTACTCAATTTATTTTGCCTAAGATTGCTGCACATATCCATTTCAGCTGTAAATGACTAAAACTTTTTTTTTTCTAAAGAGGTCCTTTTTCATTAAGCACCTTTAGCCTTTTTCACTTCATTCTGGTGATGTAGAGTGAGCATTAAAAGTTCTACAGGTCTCTTTGTAGCCCAGAAACTCTCTGATGAAATCACATACCCTTGTTTCCTAAGAAACTGTAGTACACAGAGAGCTAGTACCTTCCTTCTCAGATCTCCCAAATAGACCCTGGTGGTGCCTGGGTTGGAATTCAGCTCACTTAATTTTGAGGTGTATGCAATTCTTCCCACAATTGTCTCTTATTTTACTTCACTTCCTCCTCTGGGTCTAAATGATGTAAATCCTTCCTCGACAAAATGTTTTATGCAAGAACCTCAGGGCAGAACATCAGCAGATCATCTCCAGTTATATGTGTATAGGGCTTAGTTTTTATTCCATCAACAAGGTTGGAAGAGGGGGAGCATTCAGAAGAAGACCCGCATGCTGCTGGCATGGTGTGGGCTTTTAGTTCAATATTTATTAGTTACTATAGCGTGGTGCTGTGCTGGGCATTGGGGAGAGAGTAATAAATAAGATACGGACCCATTGTCATGGAACTCACAGACTAGTGAGGTTTGTGATAAATATTATGTTAGAGACATAAAATATGACATAATGGAACAGTGACGGTGAGAATGACTCTAGTGAGTGATTACAGAGTATTCACAGAGGCAATGCTATTTGGCCTGGATTTTGAAGGATAAATAGGATTTGTCTCAGGTAAGGAAGAGCATAGAATGGCCTTCCAGCCTAATGTGGATGCTGTGCTGTTCTACCCAGACTGCCCTTTAGGACCAAGGCATTCCTTCTTCCATCCGCTGGGTGTGTTGGCTGTTGACAGCACACAGACAAATCTCTTTCAGTGACTTGCTTTCAGCCATAGGAAGATGCCTTGTCCAAGGTTATAACCCACTCCTCAGAGTCAGACTGCTTCAACAATAGTACAGTTTGGGGCACGAAGTCCTGGGTCCTTTGCCTTTAATTCAGGACAATATGGAATGAGATTAGCTAAGGTTTCTATTTCAAAGGCTTTACAGCTCTGCTGCCCTTATTCCCTTCATGTCATTCTGGAGAACATGCCCCAGTAGACAACCTACAGTTCAAATAAAGTTCCCTAGAGAGTGTTATGTCAGACAAAGACAAAGGCCATGTTTTGTACAAAGTATCATATATAATATTCTATAATCATATTAAATATTCTATACCATATTTAGATATTTCTCACCCACTAACTCCCAGGCAAAATATCATTGAAGACTTTTTTGGTTTCTGTCAAATAAAAATAAATATGTTTTTAATGACATTTTACCTGCGAGTTGATGGTTGAAAAATATTTGAATACAATGTGCAAGTCTATATGCTGTTTTCACATGCTTACTATTTCCCTTCCTTGCTCCTGGATTTTGTTTTTCCAGTTATGTGTATCTAATATGTAGAATGATGATCTTACTCGAATTTTGTGTTTTAATAGGCACATGTGCATTTTCTCTTTGTCGTTTTTGGCAGGGATCAGTTCTCTTTCTGAGCTTCATTTTCTCAATAGAAAAGTGGAGAAATTAATCCTTCTTGAGATACCTCTGAGGATCAAATGTGTTAAGACTATGCCAGCCTTTCACAAAGTGTAAAACATCACGTGGCTGGGAGTCAGATCAGTCAAGTCGTGAACAAATCCATTAACTCATTTCACAAAGTGTTGGATGACTGAGTTTTAAAACTTCAAACTCTTCACATACTGTTCAACATCTTGAAACACAAAGTTGAGAGAGGGGGAAAAGGAAGGGAAGGACTCCAGCCTCTTGGGAAGGGACCTGAGTGCCCATTCAAATGCACCTCGCAGAGGACATACAACCAATGAGAAGCAACAATTCACTTTTACTGCTAGGGCAGGAGTCGTGCAACTATTTTTACTAACTGTGGCTATGCCTGAGTCTGTCGAAGTAACTAAAATATTTATGATTGCTGTGCTTGCGTGAGACACTCTCTGTGGGAAGTAGAAGAGCTATCCTGTGTTAGAACGTGTCCGTTGTCATTTTCTTGTCGGATAAGGACGGCCGTGGAAATGAAGAGGGGCTGAGCAAAATCCTCATCAAACACATCAAGAAAAGAGAAACGAGGAAGCCGTGGCACTGTTCCAGGAGAACAAGCTTTGCCAGTTTGGCACTTTGCCTACCTAGACTTGGGGATTACCCTGTAGTATATTAAAGTATCAGCGTTTTCGTTTACCATATTATTTTCCAGATGTTTTTGGTAGAAAGGGACTTCTCGGCAAACACCTGAGTGCTTGTCAGAGAATTACACATTTAATATTACACCACTCATTATTTTAATTAATGACAGGAAGAAGTTGCTGGAAGACATTTCTCAGTCACACAGAAAAGGATGTTAATATTTTATGAGGGGAGGAAATTGTCTTTAACATTGATGAATTGAAATGCTCAGAAATTATAATAGGAATATTACTGAAAAAACGAGCTGGTTGTAGTGCTATTTAATGTTATACACCAATTCTGATATTCAGGTGTATGCTGTGATATTGAGAATAACACACACACAATTGATATGTATCACGTATGAAAAGTCAGTAAATAATAGTTTGATAAATGTATAGTGATGGGTGCAGAAGACATAAATCCTATCCTCTGCTCTATTAGCAACTTCGTTCACTGACAGTGCAACGTTCATTTATTGAATGTTTCCTATGAGTCAGGAATTTAATAAGTACCTTACATACATGTTAGAAATTAAAGCAGCTGTTGGTTACTGCTGAAGAAAGTGAGGCTCATAGAACTTAAATAATTCGCTCAAGTTCATTGACTAAATAAGTGGCCAATCCGTGCTACAGTCTGAATTTTGAACTATGACATTGTAAGTCTTTCAGAAAAAAAGTGTTCATTAAGAAAGCCTAGCTTCTCCAGCATGCAGACAAATTGGCTGCTGTAGCAACGCTGTTGCATCTCTTGTTGTTAAATTCTGAGGCTTCATTAGTTAACACGTCTTTATTAGGTTCCTGCTGTGTGCTGCAGTCTCTGCTGTCACTGGGCTTCCTTGATCAGTGTCCCATCATTGCTGTACTTGTTAAATTTATCCTTCAGATACCTGCTTAAAGCTCTGCCTCTTGACCCTGCTATGTTCTAGTTACATAGAAAGTCTCTTTTTACTAGATATATCTGGAAAATCATAGGACAATATTTCCAGGTACTGCACCGATCCAACCAGGGTGATCTAGATTAACCGTATATAACCTGAAACACACACAATTCTGTACACAGTGGCTTAACCTCAGAAGAAGTTATTGCCCCTGGCCTGCTGAAGTTCCTCTGATTTGGCCATGGCCATGCTCAGTTATTGGATCTTCCTTTGTTCCTTTTGAATTGGCCACCTCTCCGGTAGCTCTTCCAACAGAACTGTTTTTCTTGTGTTTTAAAGATTTACAACTTTGGTATCACTTTATTAGTGAGGTGGCTGTTGAGAGATGTGATGATTAGTGGTAACAATACCAATGTGAAATTATTTCTTTCTGTAACTCATTAACACAAAAGCAAGACCTTCTTGCCACTCTGCCATACTTGCCTTGCTGCAGTGCTTTCCCGAGTAGGAGAGAAAAACGCAGGAGATGGAGCTAATGTGCACATCAGCACATTAATGGAATTAATGGACACATCAATGGAATTTATTTTTCAGAGGTTTCAAATCAACCATTATTTGTTTTCCACTAGAAAAAGATAAAAATAGTGGCTATACCTAAATGCCAAGGTCAATGGAACTTCTTCAGTCTTTTAACGTTGAACCCCTTCAAAAATGACTGCTAATACATGCCTTTTTCAGACTAGTCTCAGGGGCTATAGTTCTAAAACTATTGCAGGCTCCACCCCTTGAACTGACGTTTTCCGTGGACACCAGACTCACATCTGTGTTTTGCTCCCACCTTCACGGCCCGGCCCCAGATGATCCCGAAGTGCGTTCCTGGTTCTCTTTCCCCAGCACAGTTCATTTCGCCTCCCAACCACCGATGCCCGCTTGCACATTGTTTTTCTTATCCTAATGACTTTGCCCTTTAGAATGAACTTTTATTCTTTTAAAAATAATCATTTCAGCAGTTGGAAAGAACAGCCCAGAACATACTTTATGGTTTAAGGGATTTATAAGCAATCAAAGTTTACTTTTAAAACTCAGTGCAGGAACTGTGCGAGCGTTCAGTTGCCTCATTTCCTTGGCTGTATAGAAAGGGCCCAAGATAAATGTTGTTTTTATGATTTAATGTGAATGTTCACAGATGTTTTAAATAAATACCACAAATCAGATATTAGTTATCTTTTAGGCAATATCTGATACTTAGTTTTAGAACCTGGGCACCAATGTCTAGCTGTCACAAAAACTTGACTTGTCACTCTTGGGTTAATATTCTTAAACACATTCATTGTCAAGTTCCCCACAAATATTCTTCTGCCGAGATTCCACTTACACCCAGATGCAGGAAAGATGATTTCTTTTTAATTCTATGAAGAAACCAAACTTCTCAAAAGAGACTCAACTAAATTCCCAGGGTAGTTTTTCACATTCAGTCAGAAGTATATAGGGACACTGGATATAACAAAGTCAGCCTCAATGCCGACACATTGGGATAACCTAGAAGAAATGGGTAAATTCCTAGACACATACAACCTCCCTAGTTCAGACAACTAGAATAGTAGAAATTATCTGGGAAAATATCCAATTTCCTTTTTATAGAGGAGGATACTGATGGATTTAATCTGATCTGAAATGTCCCAGTTGTGAGAGATTTCCTTATGTCTTTGTCCTGTAGACTCAGCATTAGGACAGGACCTGGCGTAGTCACATCAATCAACATTAAAACAATTTTTTTTGCTTAATGATCAACATTTAAAAAAATATAAACAGATTGGGATGGCTGGCTGGAACAGAGGGTGGGTGAATGGCTTCCTGGGAGCTTTCCCTATGTACACATAATTCAGAAAATTTTTCTTCTTCTAGGATTTCTAAGAACATTTTTGCATATACTGTTTTCCCTTTTGCATACTATATCATTCTTCTCTCTATTCAGTGATATACATTTTCTCATGACCTACAATTAAAATACACACTTAGGAAATGATTGAAATAGATTAATAATGTGTGTGAATACAAATTAAATTTATTGAGGTGTGCTTATTACACCCCAAAAGGGTCCTAAACAGCTGCTTTGATGGTGGATTCATCCAAATTTCTGTATTTCTGCACACATAGAATGTCAACTCTCCTGCTGGTGTACCTTGTATTGGGATTGCAAAGAAGACAGAAAGTGACTATATAAAGGTTTGCATATTCACAAAATTTATGTTTTAAAATAGCTCTTTCACCAACTGTTTGCACTGAAATTTCAGTTTGGGCTTTGCAAGGCTTGGAAGTCTTGTTTTCCAGGTCACATATCATGCTAAAGATTTCTGATAGTGCTCTGGAGTGGAATACACCTACAAACTTTTCAGATTCCTAACTTAACTATTTGAAGAAGGGAAGAAAAGGAAATTGCTAAATTAAGGGAGGTGGCATCAGTGTTCTTTATATTTTTTTTCAAGGGAGCAAAGGCTGGCAGTGAGGGGCTAGAGGATTATTTGATATTTAGCTTGGTGTGATGTCACATAGTGAGTTGTATGGGCAGATCTAAACTTAAGTACCTTTCTTATATCAAGCTATTAAGGACCATTCACACTTTGTGACTTATTTTTCTGAGATCATTAGCTACTTCCTTAATGTCTATCTCTTTTATCATTTCTTAGAGATAAAGTAAGGACTCTTTTCAAAATAGCTCTGATGCCGTGATACCAGAACAGATACTAAATAAGCCTCATAATGTGTCACTCTTGGGGACATTATAATGATCTGGCGTATAAGCATGTACGTTTTTGTGTCACCGAGGAAGTCTCGATGGGAATAATTAATAGAAAAATTATTCCACTTTAGCGGGAACATTTTTTTCCTTTCTTTTGGTTGAGGACACTTTTTTCTCTGATTAATAATTCTCTCTGAACAAAATATTTTCTAATGAAATGATAATCTTTTTCTTCTCATGTTTTTAACCCCAGACAACTAAGAGACAGGGATTATGTTGACTGGATTGTAGGGTCAGTTACACTTATATGCTTAACCCTTGTAAATGACAATATGGACTCTTCTATTTTCATGCTCGGGAACTGTTTTCAGTTCTGCTGAAAAATGGCTCATTTTAACACACCCGAAGCTTTACATTTGCTAACTGTCCCAGTCCTCATTTTTCTGCAGGTGTTGCTGCTGCTGTTGCACAATAAGTTTGAGGGCTTTCTTTGTCACTTGCTTGATTAAAATAATGAAAAACATACAGTGAAAAGGATATTCCAGTACAATTCGCTCATTAGCATAGCTTCCTTTCATGGGTATCATTCTCTCAGCAGCTTCACAAAGAATATTAGTCTCTGTGTTCTCAGAGGTGATTTACGTAACTCATTAAAGATATGGAAATTATTTTTGAAACTAAATTAAATTTAGGAGTGGTGATAAATCCTACGTATGATTTCAAATAGTACACATATCATGTGAAGTAAAGCTCTTCAATAAATATGGAAAAACGAGCCTGTATTTTCTAAGATAGATAGAGCTTCAACTGTTTTCCATGATGTTTTCTAAATCTGGATTCAGAAAATATGATCATCTTACTTGCAAAAGAGAATGTGGAAAGCATGGGAGGTGTTTAATTAGTGGGCCCATTCTACTATCCATTGGTTCTGCACTCTGACCTGTATCCGTTGAAAACTGATCTAGTCATTCTTGTGTTTGCACCATTCAGCGACTGCCCTTCCTCTGAAAGAACAAGAACAGAGACAGCTCAAAGGTTCACCAAGTGCTACGTACATCTCTGCCTTTTCTGTTGCTATGTACGTTGCCACAACCCTTATGACAGCAGTTGCGTTGAACTTTCAATCCCTCCCATGCCATGATCTCTGTGGCCTTCCGTTGTCCCATGGGTTGTCCCTGTGCTGAACTCTCTTGCATTTCCTGATCTCACTTGGCCCACTCCCAGTCATCTCACCCTTTCATCAGCCAGAGCTTTCGAGGAGTAACTGGAATCTACACTGGAGAGGTCTTTTCTGCTTGCTCTCCACAGACTGTCCTTGCCCAGCCCTAGACTGCGTCACATTACAGCCCATTTTCCTGTTCCCTCGTCAAAGTCCTTCACTTCTCTGGAAGCAGTGAAAGCAAGCGCGGTGCCTCACTAGCAGATATTCCATTCTTATATCTAGGATGGTATATATATATAGCGCAGCTACAATGGCGACGACAACAACAACCCATAATATTATTGGTTGCCTGAAAGAATGAGTGAGCAGAGAAAAGAGCCACTGAATGTAACTGTTAACTTTAGCACCCTCCTCTTAAGTACTTGGTTAAAGTCTGTTGGGACAGAGTTAGCTAGTTGTTTGGACTATCACCAAGTCCTTTTTATTTTCATTCTCTACTTCCTTTTTAGGAGCACAACTCTGATATTATTCAGGGATAAAATGTGCCCCTTCCCCCATATGGTCAAGAGATGATGTTCTGGCTAATGTGGCAAGCATAAATGTGTCATGAGATTTCTGTGGAAGTTAAAGATGAATGGTTCTGACTCAAGTGGGAGCAGATCTCTTTGCCTTTACTTTGTCCCTTCTCTGTGCCTTCTCACAGAAGGTAAGACTGGTACTGCCCTGGCCAGGTGGCTCAGTGGTTGGAGTGTCATCCCATACACCAAAAGGCTGCAGGTTTGATTCCCAGTCAGGGCACATACCTAGGTTGTGGGTTCGACCTCTGTTCGGGGCATGTATGGGAGGCAATCCATTGATGTTCTGTCTTACATGAATGTTTCTCTCTCTCTCCTGTTTTCTCTCTTTCAAATCAATAAATGTATCCTTAAGTGAGGATTAAAAAAAAAAAAGGAAAAGAAGGAATGACTGGTATTAATGATTGGAATTCCAGCATTCATCTTGAATCATGTAGTGACTTTAAAAATAGACTTAAGGCACTAGAATGTCAGAGCAGAAAAATGGCCCAGCTTCAGTGCCTGGTATCACAGTAAAGCCAGCAAACCCTCTCTGGACTGACTGTGTTCTGACTCATTTTGCATGAGAGGAAAACAGACATTTATTTCGCTTCAGCTAATATTATTTGTCATTCTTCAATTTTATGCAACTGAAACTTCATCTGAACTTTTATTGAGAAAATTTATAAATTTATTGAAATACATCATATGGAAGTTTTTAATGCAATGCTATTAAATATCATATTATATTATGCATTACAGATAGAAAGACAGACAGGGAGACATTTTTTCTTTTGTTTTTCTGAAGAGTGAGCAGTCAACCAACTTAATGAGGGAAAAGATTAAGTCTTACTTAGCAAAGCTAAGCATACAGAACATGGACCACGGACCTCATCTTTGAGGAGGTTCAAATTACTCCATACCCCTAACCTTCCCCAGGTGTTGCTAAAGTATATTTTTGAAAATTTTTGTCTTAAAAGATAGTAGGTCAGTGTGATCTTTGTAGAATTATAGCCTGTGTACACACAGGCTGGGCTGCTTTGGGGGCGATGGTCCTGGAGCATGAGAGCGACCCTGAAAAAATATGAAGGGTTGATGCTCAAAATATTGAAGCCTTGTGCTTGCTGGATCATAGATTAATGTTTTATATGCAAAATGCATGTTTTTTAATTCTCTAAAAACACTTATTGATATATATATTTGGCTATTTGTATGAATACTTTTGACCTTGATTTCAAAGGCTCTCCTTTCACCATAAGTTAGAAGAAAATATGCTTAAATTACCCAAGATTATTAAGTTCTGGAGATCCACTGTGTAACATCGTGCCTATGGTTAACACTACTAACTTGTACATAAAAATTTGTTAAGTGATTACATTTCATGTTAAATGTTCTTTACACAGTTTAAAAAATATAAAAAAATGTGTATTTTCTAATGGGTTCTTGCATTTTTATGTCAAATTGGTAGAGCATAAAGTAATTGCCTTCGTCTGATTTACATGTACCTTGGACTTAAGTTTTTCTTGATATATTTAAGTTTAAATTATGTTCTTATTTTCCCTTGAATATGTTAAAATACAAGCACACCAGAAATTTCCACCTTAGACCATTCCCCTATTAGAGTGCTCCCCCAGAGCAGAAAGGGTGTCTTAATCATATTTATATTTCAGGCAATAAGCACAATGCCCAGCTTCTTGTGGTAATAAAAAGTAGCTGACTTGATAGTACAGTACTTAAGAAAATAATTTTCTTATAAATTTGTTACAACAGATTAAGCTCTAAGTTGATATCTTGTTTCTGATGGTTCAGGTTTTTCCAAGGAAATCCTCATGGATTTTCCTTCACCTCTCAAATTATCATCCTTCGTCAGTATCGATTAAGTATCTTTTTTAGCTTGGCTTCCATGCACGCACTGAGCGAAGCAAGTTCGATAAGCAGTTTCTCCTCTTACAGATCCTTCCCCCTAAGAGACACGCCAGTGGTCAGCTCTTAAAGGATGCAGGGCAGCACACTGGTGTCTCATTCTTCATCCCAGAGAAAGGATTATTTGCGAAGCTGAAGAGGGACAATGGCAGAGATTGAACGGGGGATTCGCGGCTTCCCTGCCAGTGGCTCTTTATACAGCTCTGACTGCTAAAGTAAATATCGCAGCGAAGAGCCAGAGCCGAGAGGGTGCTTGTTTGCTTTGAAAAGAAAACTTCAGCTCTGTGTCACACTCGGAAATTTGCGATAGGGCTTTGAAAGCGGCTGAGCACAGAGAGGATTAGCTGAAGATGTGGCATCGTTTGGTCTCTTCATGGGCTACTTTATGATTAGAGTGTACTTGGGGAATTTGCTTACATCAGTTTCAATGAAAACAACTATGTGCAGCCCTGGTGGGTGTGGCTCGGTTGGGTGGAGCATTGTTCTGTGGCTAAAAGGGTGGGAGTTCAATTCCCAGTCAGGGCACATGCCAGGGCAGGTTTGATCCCCAGTTGGTGTGGGTGTGGGAGGCAACCAATCCACGTTTCTCTATCATATCAATGTTTCTCTCTCTCCCCCCTTACCCCCTCTCTCCTCCTCTCCCCCCACCTATAATCAATAAATAAAGTTAAACTTTTTTTAAGAACCATGTATGTGGTTAGGAGTTAATATAGCTATGGATAGATCAATTAAAATGCCCTTCACAGTACTTTTGTAAGAAGTTGAACATCATGAAGTTCTTAACAATGCAAAATAATTTAAAGATAATAATGATTTTAATAATGATAGTGATAACACTATTTCCACTGTTTTCAGCACAGATTTGGGTACATACTATCTGAAACACTTCGTAACTATTGTATAAGTATAATCTTCACAATAATGCAAAAAGCATAGTTGAAGGTCTTTAAGAGACCCTCACTACAGCAAGCGCCCCTAGCATTCTTCTCTAGACATATACATTGTTTTTCCCTCTAAAAAAGCCTCAATCAGGCACAGGTTCATGATGGTGATGAATATGATGGTGTCCTGAATTGGTCTTCCCTGTCTGTAGGCAATTTTTATCACCCCATCAGAAGTTTGTTTCATCATTTGCAAATGACTTGTTTTCAGAGGAGCAAATAAAATACAAAATAAAAATTTATCATACATTCGCTACCTCTCTTGGTAGTGAACCATGAAAATTCAATATTAATACTTGAAGTTTTTACAAGCCCACTTAAAGTAAAAAATGACTGAAATACAGAACGCAGTAATTAAGTTGTTAAGCATTTAAACAATTATTTCATTCTTCAATTCCTTGCAGTAAACTGGCTTCTTGTATCTCCACTTCCAGGTAATCAGAACCTTGAGGTTAGCATCATTTCTCATGTTTTGCTGAAGTGGGTGTCATTCTCAGTAAACATGTGAAATAATATTACTCACCTATTTTTTATCCATTAACATAATAGTATAGTTTTCATTGGCAAACAAGCTCTCCCTGAAGGATAAACGGGCAGAGAACAATGCAGCCTACACAAATAAGAACAAAAGCTGGTAAATTATAGAACGTCAGGCTCTTTTTGCTGGTAGAGTATGAGACTATTTACTGGTTAAAACAAATATGAGAAATATGCCAGAGTGATGTATGTGTGTGCCCACAGAACTCGTTCAGAAGTACATGCTCGCCTCCGAAAGGTGACGAATACAATGCTAACCTCTGACGTGAAAATACTACTGTGTGCTGAGTGATGACTATCAGACGCTTGGGTCATTCTTCAGATATATTATTTAATGCTTTTACAGACCAAATAGTTTTAAGCATTTTTTTGCTTACATGAATATTTCTAAATTCCTTGATATTTTATATTTTTAAACAGTTTCTGTATGAGGTCTCTGTAAAGATCTTACTAAAGGCCAACCAAAAGCACCAGGATGATGACCAAATTGAACAGATAGGCTCTTCACTTTGCCCTATATAATATATGAACTTATCACATTTTACAATAAAGTTGATATTATATGAAATAGTGTATTGTGTCATTATTAATTCAAAATACAACTAACTGAAGACCCTAGATTTTTAATCTAGTGATAGTGCAATAAAAAATTCTTTTGTATGAATTTGGAATGATACCAGAAACATAGAAATTTATGTTGAAGGGTTCAAACCCAAACATGTTGCTTTCCAGAGAACAGATATCCAATCATTGAAACACATCCATCAGTGATATAAAAGAGAGTTTGTATAAATGAAAGCATTTCATTGGACTGCTTTCTCAAAAGTTTTAAAGTGGGTAATCTTTTTTTAAAATCCAGGCAAATGTATTTAACTATTTGGCCGATCTTGAATTGATCATAGATTGATTATAAAACTGGCTATATCACCTTTTCTCCTTTCCCCATAGGTGACCTTGAATCTCCTCCCAAGAAAAGGTAGCACGTGGTTCCCATCGCCTGGGTCTTTGCTAGCTTTGTGATGGGTTCTGGTGGAGAGATGCGCCAGGTGCCATGTGCAGACCTGTGCTTCCTCTTACTCCCTGGGAACCTGGTTATTGCTATGGCAATAAGTGAAGCTAGTCTGTGGGATGACTAGAGACAAGAAGTCCAGTTAGCCCCATCGCCCTAGCTGAGTGCCCTCCAATCCACAGTGAAGTCATTCAAGGTCAATGAGCCCCCAGCCGATTGGCCACTGACACATGACTGAACCTGGCTCAAATCAACCCTGAGGACCCATTGAATCATGTGCAATAGTAAATACTACTCTTTGAGGCTACAGATTTGGGGAGTGGCTTTTTTTTTTAAAAAGAGCAAGAGCTAACTAATGCAGCATTTATATAAGAAATGACTTAAACTCACTGAGAGGATATCCAAGGCCGACTTACTGACATAGAGGATATACAAGGCTGGCTGAAGAAGTAGGATAGTAAATAAAAAACTATGAGCCTCCATTAAAAAGACTGCATCACTTCCAACAGCTGGTTTCTATTGCATTACTAAATTGTTCAAGCAATAAGCGTTGTTCTTCTCACTCTAATAAGGAAAGAGGCCACTCAAGATGGAAGCTTAGCCTGAGTTCACGTTCTCCTCAGACCTGTGAAACTGGTTAAGAAAGGCAAGGATCCTGGTGTTAACCCATGGTTTTGCTCTTGGCTATGAAGGGCAAAAAGTATCACTAAAAAACAGGTATCCTGTTACCTGGTTCCATTAGAGGCAGGCAAGCAGCTGCCCTTCTAAATTTTGGGCTCTCTCTCAGTGTTTATTATTTCACTGGCAAGCTAAGGAGACAGAGGAGACTTTGCAAACTGCCCTAAACACCCAGGTAACGTGGTGAATTCAATGGGGTGCTGTCATAGGACAATGGGCCTCCTGCCCAGAGAAAAAGCATCAAAGCGAAGGAACAACATTTATCTATATACAAGTGTAGGAGCAAAGATGGGAAGTTTCAAGGGAAGGTATTTATCATGAGATACTGCTCTATTAAGCCAGCTTTATTTTGCTTATGTCAGTGATTGATGGACAGGAGACGTGATCATTCTGTTAGGAAGATGTTAACCCTACGAAGCATCGACCACTCCTTGTACGGTCAGTGAACACCTGCTCTCTGGTGGGCTCCAGAAAGGGAGACGTTCAAGCTTCTGTTCCTCAGAAACAGGCCACTTGAAAGCAAAAAGAAAAGACAGAGTAGAAAACTGCTTGTCAAACTTTTCAAGTGTCGAAAGAACCCCCTTACATTAAATGCAGCTTACCATTGAAGAAAAGCCACCAAAAAAAAAAAAAAATCACATGAGGCAATAATTAAAAATCACACACTTTGCGACTCTTTTCGGTAACTGACTTTTATCGTTATCTCTCCCGAGGAAGATAATTAATCTCGGGAAATGGTTGATGGCTTTAAAATGAAAATTCCTTTAAAAAAAACAGAATAATAGATTTCGTATTTTTTTTTTACAAAGCTATTCTAATCGTGGACCTTATTCAAACTAAATTTCCTTGAGTTGCTGACATTTAAAGGAAAAAACTCTTCACTTCGACGTTTGGTTGAGTCTCCCACCGCAGGGACCAGACTTTGACAAACGTCTCTCTAATTTGAGACTGTAATGACACGTATTTCAGGAGCACCTGTGGCGTGCCGGGCACTGTTTTGGGCACCGGGGATACAGAAGTAAATACAATTGTAACCTAGTAGAATTTAACTTTATATCTTCCTGAGTTTAACCAAATTGATTGAGAAACATTTGCTGAGTCCCACTTTTTGAGCGCTGCTAACTGCACTCACGGGTGCCAGTATTGGCTGTGCTCTTGACTGTGCTCCGCAGTGTAAAGTCAGGGAGGCTTAATGGGAAACAATGTACCATAAAGTTAGACACATACACGATGGTCGTTTGTGGCCTCGACATTTCCTAGCTGTGTGCTTTTGGGGAAGACACAGTGATTTTGATTCTCTTTGCTTCATTATGAAAGTAGGGATTATCCCACTGGTGATAAGATTATTGAGAGAATTAGGATTACTTAAAATATACTCCGTGACTAGGACAGTGACCGCCTGTAATACGTGCTCAACAAGTGGGAGTTATAAAGTCTTGAGGAAGAAGGTCCTTGGGTTTTATTGGGTGTTAATTTGGGATTTTTCATTTTTTATTTCCTTATGGAAATGCACTGTGTGACTTGGCTAGGTGGGTCATGGAAGATTGTGCGACTCATTCCGTGGTGTATGACCATATAGAAGGGAAAGTAGCGGTTATAGAAAGATCTAGAACTGCTGAAGAAAAACAATTCCAAGAGAATGGAATTGTCTCTGTGCTTCTGGCTCAATAGTGTCCTGCCTTTCGGCCCTGTGGCTTCCACTCCCTGTTTACAAAACCCAGGGCCTAGTCTTGGGTGGGGTCAGGACGTCACTGGACTCAAGCACAAAATTTAAGGGGGTCCCTGAACATTTGGCATTCAAGTAAATAATATTTCAATGCAGGATATATTTTAAAATTAATCTTCATGTAAAAAAGTTCATGATCAACACAGTCTCAACTTTTTAAACGCACAGGATTGTCATCAGGGAATGTCTGTTTTGCTTCAGGCTGTGAACACACTGAACAGTGTGTATTGGTTCATAGCTCCGCGGGTTTTCACAAACTCACCGCAGTCTCTGCACCCAGCACTCAGTTCAAGAGACAACGTGGCCGCTGTCTCCTGAGCCTCCCCCTGATCCTCCAGTCACCGGTCCTCTTTCTCAAGGGTTTCCAGTATCATTCTGCCTTTTGACAACATAAACTGGTTTCAGCTAGTTTTGAAACTTATATTAGAATCATAGCATCTGTCTTTGTCTAGATTATTTCAATAAACATTACGTGTGTGAAATCTATCCATATTTTTGTGCACTTCCAGAATGTGTATTCACATTCCTGTATGGAGTTCCACTGGGCGGATATAATACACCTTATTCCTCTTTTTGCTGATGGACATATGAGCAGTTTCTTGTATATAATTTAAAAAAATCAGATTTTCCTTCCAGTACAGGGAAAACCCTGTTCTTAACTACTGTGTTTATTCCCTGTATGTCTTCTTCGCTGTTTACATAAACCCCTCCGTTGCTGACACTTCTGGGCACCAGATGCACATGCATGGAGTTCTTTCCCCACACTAAGCAATTCCCTGCCACGCCAGCTGGGTGTCCACAGTTTAGCCCAGTTCTGACATGGCCTACCTGGAATGGTGTCAGATCCCACAGGTCAAGGGCTCAGGGACTGCCCTGCCGCCCGTCTCCCCACTTCAGGTGCCAGTGGCAAGCCCAGATTAGCAACTGTGCTTCTGACCCTCCAGCTATAGGTCAGAGATTAAGTTGCTAGAGCGCCTGACAGAATCCAGGGAAACACTTTTTACCAGTTTGAGAGGATGTGATAGAGGAAACAGCTGAACAGCCAGATGAACAGATACACAAGGTGAGACCTGGGAAACCTTGGGAGCAGGAGCTGCTGTTGTGGCGGAGTCGGTGCGTCACCCTCCTGGAGTGGAAGTGGTCGAATGCCACATGGTCTAATGTCACCCCTCGGGTGTGACATCCCAGGCCTACTTAATTTCCGGGGTTCCTTACCAATTCCACAATACGCAAGTGTTGGCTGAAGTGAGATAGTTTACACTTTCCATGTAGCTTGTTGCACGGAACAGACCACTCAGTGAGAGGAGGCCTCCTACTTCCCGTCCAGGAGTACAGGGTTGTTCTGCTAGCACAGCACCTGATAATGAACCGCTCAATCAATACTAGGAAATGAACCCCATTTTGAATTTGGCCATCAGATTAGGCAAAATCTCTGTTTTCCTGGCATTTGCTTTCTACTGGGGAACATACATGTCTTTTTATCGTTTTTTTATTATAATGATTTTTAAAAGGAAGAAAGTGTTTGTAAGAGCACAGAGAGGTTTGTAAGCAAGTCTGGGGTAGAAGAAAACATATTCTTGGTGATGAGACATTTAAGATGAGGCTCACATGCCCAGCGGGAGCATGGGGACACTTCTCTCTTAGGAAGCCTCCGGCTTCATAAAGAGAGAGACGGAGGGAGGGAAGGAGTTCGGCCTGTGTGAGATGGCCGGAGAGCTGATGCCCACCAGGAAAGGGCAGAGTGCCACGGCAGTGACAGTCGCAGGTTTAATCCTGTCCGACCTGTGAGGCTCAGTTTTCTCAGCTGCAAACGGAGCTCGTGGTGACTGCTTGTGTATCTGATAAGGTTGTCGGAAACCAAGGGACTGCTCAGTGTCAAAGCCTGTGTGAATTTTAATGCCACATTGAATTTCTGGACAGTCACTTTGTATGATGGGGTATACTCCCTCAACATAGATTTCATGTACAAAAAATTGTGTATTTATTTTTGCATGTTTAAACTTGAGTCCCCTCCTACATCTATTGAGATGCTTTTTCCACGGCTCAAAGCAGTTTTTGAACTCGTGATTTTGATTGATGCCTTTCCGTGCTTCTGCCATGTTTTTGTTTTGCTTCTTCCACATCAGCAAAACATTTCCCTTGGAGGACTTTTTCATCTGTGGGAAACTAAAAAAAGTCACTTGGGGTGAGATCAGGTGAATGGGGAGGGCGGGGCAGGGGGTCATGCCATTTTTGGTCAAAAACTGCTGAACACTCAGCGTGGTATGGGTAGGTACTCTCATAAGTTGCCCATCATGAAATGGGCAAATGCATTGAGTCTTCAGTGCCCTGGTTGGTGTGGCTCAGTGGATAGAGCACCAGCCTGTGAACTAAAGAGTTGCTGATTCAATTCCAAGTCAGGGCACATGCCTGGGTTGTGGGCCAGGTTCCCAGTAGGGGGCACGTGAGAGGCAACCACACATTGATGTTTCTCTCCTTCTCTCCCTCCCTTTCCCTTTTCTGTAAAAAATAAGTAAAATCTTAAAAAAAAAAAGTTTAAAAAATTTGCTCAAACCGAACACAGCCTCTCACAACAATGCCAGTAGGCACACCGATTCAGATGGGTTTACAGAACACTCACCTAGTTGGGGAAGCCTGTTCTAGAGGGGCCTCTGCCTCCAGAAATTAATTCCATTTGGGGGAGCCCTCTGTTGTATAACGGCATGTACATGTGCACAGTTGTCTAGTGAGAGAATGATGTTCAGTGCAGCTATGCTAGCACAAAATGCCTCTCTGTGAAGCCCATACTCAGCTATGCAGAAACAAACATAAATTTTTCATGGAGAGGGTCTCTGATAAGAGGAATCTTAACGTTTGTTCCACAACTTGCAGGCTGGTCCTATAACAAGACCTTGAGCAGGGTTTATTTCAGACCCAATTTGAGCTACTGAGTACACAGCAATAAGAATGCCAGCATTCATTACATTTGGGGAGGCAGATGGTCTGAATCGAGACAAGCAATTAATGTAAAATGTGCTCTTTGTTGGTGCTGACCACAAAGGAAGACCTTTTCCGAAGCACCATGTCCTTAAAGTCTATTCTATTTTCAAACTAATGTTCCTTTCTAAAGTATGTAAGGCACCTATAGGTAAAATTTTGCCTATTGTATGACATTTATAGAAAGTGACTGCATTTGAATTATTGTTTTTTTTTTTAATTTTAAAGACCGAGATAAAATACTCATTTGAAATATTCTGATGTGCCGTTACTCACATTTTTCATCGGGGTGAAAAGTCTAAGAAAATTGCTTTTCCAAAAACTGCTCCATGCGGTCATTTCCTGCCTTCCTAGCATAGTCTTCTATTAAATTCTGCAGGTGTCACTGGTGGTAAGAGTTGCTCTGGGTTGTTTGCAGAAGAGAGAAAAAAGCCCTAAAGGTAGCCTTTATTTACAACACATAATTTTTTTAGGTCCTGGCTGTTTGCAAATGTGGAAAACATTTTTACAGCTGAAAATGTTCTAAGCGATCTTTGCCGAATGTCCTATGATTCAAGAGTTATTCCTGCTAAGGGTCACACAGGGAGTGTCCCTTTCGCCCCTGACCTAGGCCAGTGTCTCGTGGAAGGGAAAGCGTGTTTATCTGGAATGACAACAGATGGATAGGAGGCAGGCTACAGCAATATATGGGTATTCTGTGTTTCACGTTAGACCTTGAAAGCTAAGGTTCAGACAGTAAATAGTATCTCCTGAACCAAAGTGAGATGACAAATACATTTTATTGGGTTGTGGGAAAAAAGTGTTAGCATTTGTTTTTATAGATTTGTCATCTTTTAAAATGTTTTATTTTCTGCATATTTTATTGTATATAGAATATATTAGTACAGAGGTCCTCATCTGTTATTTACAAATAAATAGACTTAAATTGATGATACACGCTGACATATTTTACTGATGAGGGCCTGATGAAAAAGTTCAGAAATCCCAGATCTAGGCAATGATGAATCAATTAGGTATGTTATATCTGATATACTACTTTCAGAAAATAAAGAAGGAAAGAGGAGTCAAGCATCCTGATGAAAGTTAGGTGATGATGGTCAATAGTGCAGACTGTTAATCTGTCCAGTTCTGATAGTCAAGTCAAACTGGACACCCTCCAAATCTTTAACGTCCTCTGACCTGATTGTTTCACCTTTCCTTTTATTGTGATACTCTTTTGAATTGTCTGGAATAAAAATATATTTTTTTCAACTAAATATTTGCTGAATAGGGAAGTTAACAAATTCCTTGGCCCCGACTCTGTGTACTCCGTGTAGAAATTTGTATGTGAGCTTTTGTATGTGTGTGTTTTCCTTTTCTGAGAAGCACTTGGGTGTGTTGAAGGGTGTGTAGGTCAGTCACTCTAGGCACTCAGGAGTGGGTGGGGACACACAATTCAAACAGAATGGCTTTTTCTAGGAAGGGGATACTGTTGTTGAAGCGTTTCCAGTTGCATTAACTGGCTGTGCATGTGTGGGGGGTGAGAAGTATAGGAAACTGACTTAACATTCATTTTTTTAATACCCTAGTGCTTACAAGGTCCTAAGCAGAAAAAAAGTTATTAATAGTATGCTTCAGAGTATTCAAATGAAAAGATGAATTGAGTCAGTTCTCAGGTTACTTTAGATTCTGTAAGAGAAAGGGCTGGTGAAAAAGCATCACCACTATGGGCAGAGCCCCAAAGATGTGGCTGTGTAATGCATGTAACCAATGTCTGCCGATAGACTGTCCCTTCACAGGGAGGCAGCTACTGGCGCCCCTCTCACACCCACAGTGGTGGTCCCATGACCACCCCAACCCTCCAATTTCTCTGCTCTTCGCCTCTTTCAGTGTAAGACCCAACTATGGAGGTATCTGAGTTCTTGTCATAACAGGAGGTGTTCATGCTGTCGAGACATTTCTCTGGCGAGAAGGACACAGTTGGTCTTGAAACCTCAGAAGTGAGATGGAAGACAGTGGATGACGTTACCTTCTAAAGAGGAAGCAGAATGCAAAGAGCGAGCCCGTTTCTGGTCGAGAGGAAGGAACTGGAAAACAAGAACAAACTCAGATTCTTTCTGGGAATAAGTCTGATTTAAAGCAGGGCATAGACAAGGCATGCTTTAAGAAAAATATCCTTTTGAGATGCTTACTCCACAGGTGGTGTACAAAAGCCCTCCTCAAATTCTTTTCCATTATCCATAGGGAATGCCTCGTTAATTAGTTTGTTGCTTATCTGACATGGAGTTTTATTGGCATATCTAGTGCCATCTTGGTAAGCAGTGTTATGAAATGAGTTGACAATGACAAAATTAGAGATAAACAAGATTTATGAGTTGGCTAAAATAATTGGGAGATTTTCTGTTTAGTGTGGGGTCTGGAGACTAGCAGAGTGCACGCGACCTGGGGGCTTGTCAAAGATGCAGAATGTCAGGCCCTCCCACAAGGTGAATGAGTCAGAACTTGTATTTTAGCAAGATTCCCAAGTTATTTATATGTACTTTAATTTTAAGAGATGCAACCTAGAGAGATTCTCCACCCTGGGGCATGACAGCATGGGCTGAGTCCTGAACCAGCTCAGTTAGCCACACCGTTTGGATTCTGTCAGCTAAAAGTGTCACACAATCCTGCCTCTGGAGTCTCAGCATTTGCTTTGTTTAAACCTCTACTTGAAGTGTTGACTGCATCATGTTGACCTTAAACAAATGGATGGACAGCAGTTTCTCCAGCAAAACTGGATTTCTTAGGGAACGACAAAAATTGCAGTTTGGGACCTGTGGCCTAATGGTGAGCCACGTGTAAGTCCCAGGCAACACAGGAGAGGAAGCACTTCTCTGGGGGAGAAGAGATAGGTGGGGCAGCTGTTGGGAACGGAGTTCTTCTAGTTGGACTCTGCAGTCAACATAGGGCGCGAGAGCTCCCTCTGCAGGCCCTCCCAACTCCGCCTTAAATGAGGTTTCTGGTTATTAATTGTTACAATCCCAGATGAAAACTTAGATTCAATCAACTGCAGTTATGGGGACTAACACCCAAGGAACCCTCAGTTCCACTGCTGCCCCAGTATAATTGCTAATAGTGTCCTATGGTGCTGTGAAATGTATCTAGGTCTGGATAACAAAGAACATGGCCACCCTAAGAATGGGTCATGTACACTGTTACTTCTATATTTGCTTGCTATTCAATGGCTAGTTAATAAATGTATATATGTTTATAAAAAAGCAAACAAAAATATCTTCATGGTCTACAAGGTCCAGCAGAAGGAACCCATGCTTGTGTGTGGTAGGTAGGGTAATAACATGCGTGTAACAATTTGTAGTTTTAATCTGAGCATTTCACCTAAAATGTCATATGGGGTACTTGAGTTTAATCTTGTTATGTTACAGAAATGTATGCTTATGGTTTTGTAGTAAAAGAGTTTGTAATGGAATAGGGGCAATATTTGTGCTGGGCCCTGTATGCATAGACCATACACACACACACACACACACACACACACACACACACGCGCGCACACACACATCTTGGTGCCCATGAGTAGCAGAAGACAGGTGAGCCCGATGGAGATAAGAGCTCCCTGCAGAGGAGCTGGCTGTTTTCACGTTTTGCCCCCTAAAAGGGCAATTCAAACTGTTTTTTAAGAAAGGCAGCGACCTACCCCAGAGGAGTATTCAGGCCTCTGACCCCCGTGAGACAGACACGTGCTTCTGAGGGTGAAGTCTCCTTCCTTCCAGAGTCTTCTCCCTTGGACCACTAAGGGTTTAAAATCTGTGGGGTCCAATTCTATTCAGAGTTCAAGTTAAACATGTTGGTGGGGCCCCTGCTTTCCACATTCTCTGAGGCAAGAAAGATTTGCCAACTGTTTGGCCAAAAAGCTCAGTCTTTGTTACTATAGAAGTTTTATCTCTCCCCTTCTTTTCTTCCTGTTTAGAAGCATGGCAGCACCTCCTATGACACGTTTCCCCAGGTAGCCACACCTGCCGATACATGAAAAAAAAAACATCTCTATTTGTTCCAGAGTGAGCTCTGTCCTTTTCGCTCATATCCTTTTAGGTTTAACAAACCCTTTAGTAACATTGTGATTTTCTCCTAACCCTCCCAACACATACTTCAAACAAAAAAAAAAATATATATATATAGTTAAAAATACTCAAAATTAAAACAATCAACTAGAGGAAAAGTCCAGTGTCAGCCATCTGTAGCAAAACTCACATCAAAAGAGAATGTTTGGCATACCACAATAAGCATTTCTAATTCAATGGTCTTTTCTTTGAGGTATTAAATATTTATTCCACACAAACCTCAAAATATTGTCTGGAGAGACAAATATTGTACATGGCCTAATGATGGGCATATTTCTGTGATAGAAACATTTTCGTTTTCCCCTGACAGAGCCCGAAAAATAATAGCAAGGCCTTCACAGAGCACACGGTGCGATGATGATCAATACAGCCCACGTTGCTCCTCATGTACACGCCAAAAACATTGTTAGCAATGATTTTCTACACAAAACATAGCCGCGCTCAGTGTCGACACCACCTCCTTCCATGTTCAGTCAGCGAAGAGAAGAAGGCAAGAGCACCAATTTCCAGCCTTCTCTGTCGCCCGGCACACCTAAGCTAATTACTGCAGTTCTGCGGCGCACCAGACAGTAGATTTCTTGGCTATCTGACAAAAAAAATAAGTATTGCTTTGATTTCTTCACACTGGATGGCTATTGTTGTGTTGGCTGTTGTCATTTTTTAATTTGACAATCTAAGGGAAAAGAGGTCGGTGCCCCTGACTAAATAGTTATAGATGGTATGCTTTCAAAATTCTTGCAACATACCGGTTGACCTGCTGGGTAAGAGCAAAAGGACCAAATCACTACCCAGCTACATCCAGAGAAATTTTGTAGACATTATTTAACTCTCGCGCCTACTTCATGTTTGCTGAGAATTACCATGTGCTTCTCTATAAGGTCTTCGACATTGGTTACGGTGAAACTACTCCCATGCCACTGTAAATGTGTACAGAGATTCAGTGAAAAGTGGAGGGAGACAAATATCAGTAAGAGAAAAGAGTCATTGTACTGGAAGGCAGAACAGAGTCATTTGCTCGGTGTATTATACGCTGTGCTTCCTGGGAGCCAATGCAGAAAGGGGGAGAGTGAGAGAGAAGGCGGGAGGCAAGCAGAGGAGGCGGGAAGGAAAGAAGGAGGTGAATTGCAATCACTGCTACGTGACACAGGACAACTCCTTAGACAGTGGTGCAAAGCACCTGCTGTGTGAGCAGGCGGCAGTGCTGACTGCCTGGTCTTCGTCTCTGCAGAACCCAGCTCCCTCTTCCACGCCATCGTCCCTGAGTAAAGCGTACGTTTGAGCGTGTGTATGTATTGCCTGAAATACTTCTCTGCCTTACGTATTTCACTTTATGGTTCATTACGCACATTTCCTCTTAAATATGGTAGTTTTAACAGTTGTCTGTAGCTTCTGTCCAAGTACACTAAAAATCCTATAACAATATTTTCCACCTCATTTCCTTTTTTCTTTCCACGGCTTTGCAATAAAGCACCACCTCCGATAAGAGGAAGTGACAGCCTTGTCAGACTCTGGAGCTAGCATTTGCATACTGTTATTTCATTCAGATGATTAAAGCGGCCACCGGAAACTGAAGGAATTTACTTTCCCGAAATAATACATTTTCACTGATTATGGTGTTTTATCCTACCATCTGTCACTCACAAACCACCTCTTTCGTAGCTCTGTTTTTGTCCTTATTTTCTGTCATTTTTGTCAGTATATTCTGTCAAATATACTGTTAAGGAAACAAAAGCAGCCCAGAACACTGGACACTGTCCTTATTTTTGATAAGGGATTGGGTAATAGATATTAATATGGTGATAAACCCACCAACCAGTTTTATGTCTTTAATCCCAGAAAAAGGAAGTGCATTATAAACCTTAAGTAAATATTACAAAGGTCAGTGGGACTTCTTCAGAAGACTCGAATAGCGGCTTCAGAAAAACGTCTGATTTCTTGTTCCCAAGTCACTTAAGAGATTTGTAGGAGGAAATCTCTCACTCAAAAGATTCAATATTGTTCATTCTCCAAAGTGTAGAATATCTAACAATGCACTGCTTATTTCTCAAGGTAATTCCTTCAAATGGTCAAATTGGTGGATTAAACCATTTTTCTTCCCAGCTTTAGTTCTGGTCAGACTTGAAGGGAAGGCTGTCAACCGGGAAGCTCTGATAGAAATGGTGCTGAGAGCTAGCTTTTCCCTCTGTTAATTATGTGAGTGTTAGAATGCTTACTCTAAGAAAGAATAATTTCCACAGGAGGGGACAGATTTTTAAAAAAATATTCCATAACATTTGCTTATAGTAATAACTACAATTTGTGACTGTAATTCCCGTTATTTAGTCTCAAAGAGCTGGTCTGTGAGATCACAAATATCTGTATTTGGATATCTCGCTCTTTGCTAACTAGTTCTGTTTCCTTGGTGAGTTCCTTAAATATTCTGAGTGTTTTCTCACATTAAAAATGACAAAAGCTACCTAGTACTATTTTTCTGCCATTTGTAAAAAGGCCATGGGTCTTGGGTGCTGGAGGCTGGAAGAGCTTTGCCTTCTGCCTAAGTGCAGAGAAGCATTTTCTTTCTTTTTTTTTAAATTGAATTTATTTGGCTGACATTGGTTCACAAAATTATACAGGTTTCAGGTGCACAGCTCAACAAGACGTCATCCGCACAGTGCACTGGGTGCCCATCGCCCCAAGCAAAGTCACTTTCCATTCTTATTTTCCCCTCTTTGCCCACCTCCACCTACCCCACCCCAATTTCCCTCTGGCTATCCTCACACTATTGTCTGTGTCTATGTGTTATATATATTTTATTAATCCCTTCACCTTCTTTCATCCAGCCCCCACCCCCCTCCCCTCTGACAGCTAGCTGTCAGTCTGTCTGTAGGGGAATTTTCTTTTACCTGTGTAGAATGAAGAAAAAGATAGCAAAATTTTCCTATCTCTTCTCCCAGACTGCAGAAATATTTGGCCTGAGCTATATAAACAATAAATTTAAGCTGAGCAACTTGCACCCCCAGGTGACATTCAGACTTTTATGAATCAGAGGCTTTCTTTATTGGGTGTCCTTATAACATACTCTGGACTTTGGTCCAAGGTAAGCACTTCTCTCTCTCTCTCTCTCT